>JAJKFJ010022070.1:0-276397 GCA_027382625.1 Tetmemena sp. SeJ-2015 | reverse complement strand
CAAGAAATCTACATTAGAGAATAAAGGTTTTTCAGAGGATTTAGTTGTATAGAAGAAGAGTTTTAATTCTATTTGATTATAATAATCATATAACTTTTATTGCTTCATTATTTAGCTAGATATCAAAACTATGTTTGAAATATTAACATCTTTGTAAGCGCCTGCATCGATAAGAGTTGATAAGTATTATTGCTTTATAACTTTTATGTCGCTTATTTTCAAATTATAAACGGAGGCAGAGTTCTCAAATTTAACCAAGCCTGTTTCAAAAATGCTTCCAGCATCTTGTAGAGTAATATTCCTTATGGTGAAATTTGAGTTTGAGGGATTATCCTATTTGAGATTAATAAGATATTAAAAGTTGCTTGGGCTTTGAGTGGTGATGGAAATATTTTATATAAGAAAGTCACCCTGTTGGTTTATTATAAAATGGAGTCAGTCTAAAATAGGAAAATCGCTTTCCTCTAAAAAATTTTCCTTTTTAATTTATTTATTTAAAGTACATTTTATGAGACCTTTAGAGCTTTTTGAGTAATATTTTTTAAGTTTTAATTTTCATTGAAAATTTTAAGTAACTTTTATCAACGTTGTAAAACAACTTAAAATGAACAATACATGTTTTATTTTGATTTAAAATTTATAAGCTGTTTATCCTAATACTTAAACTAAAGGAAGAACCACTTTCTAAATTAAAAAAGCAGACTATTGAGTTTATATAAATTATATAAAGTCATAAATTAGAAGACTTGAAATTATTTATTTTTCCATGCTAGTATTTAATATGCTCTTAACTGAAGAATAAAGACGGGGGCCTTTCCTCGACAGTAAAATTTTATAATGAATTAAGGTAAGAAAAAAGTATGTTTATAGCTTAAATCTCATTCTACCAGATATAGAGGGGTTTTTTAATATCAAAGGCTTCAAATTTAAATCTTAATTCATTCATTTCTAGGTCAGCTACATATGAAAAATATATTTTAAGCTATCTTTTCTCTTTTGTAATATAAACACAAAGTGAAAATTTAAATTATTGCAAAATTTAATTAAACGAAAATTTGCTTAATGAATAGGAGACTAATGCTGCAATTTTTCAGGTATTTTTCTTTGGGACTAAAGCTGAAACATACTAAGAATTTAAAAAAAGCTGCAATGGTTTAAAATTTTACTTTGTGTTTATAATACAAAAGAGAAAAGATAGCTTAAAATATATTTTTCATGTGTAGCTGACCTAGAAATGAATGAATTAGGATTTAAATTTGAAGCCTTTGATGTTCAAACAACCCTCTATATTTGGAAGAATGAAATTTAAGCTATAAACATACTTTTTTCTTACCTTAATTCATTATAAAATTTTACTGTCGAGGAAAGGCCCCCCCATAAAGACCAATAAAATTAAATTCATTTATTATTTGTCAACTACTTTACCTGATATAGAGGATTATTCTATGATCAACTATCATTATTTAATTATCTATATAATTTAAGTTTCTAGCTGTATTTTAATCAAAAAATGTTTATTCTTATTTTTCACAACTTCTTCATTGCTCATAATTTATAAGATAATCAAATTCATTCTTAATTATATATTTAATTAATAGAAGAGTAACTTTTGCTTTATCTTATTTATAACGTTTTGACATAATTATTAAAAACTAAAAAGGAAAATCAAAAAAAATGAACATATTCTAAATATTGAAAGTTATTTATCAGAGTTCTCATTGCAAAGATTCATCATTTTTTATCAGAATAAAAATCAGTAATTTATTGTAGTCTATCTAATCAATTTAAGATGATATTTAATAGTTATTTTTTTTATCGATTTTTAACATTTGATTATAGCTGATCTACTAAATTAAATATAAAATTAGCCATAATCTAATAAAATTAATTGGCAATTCAAGCTCTTACTTGAAGTGATTATATTGCAATATCTAATTTTAGATTTTAGAGAACATCTTCATCTATAATTATAGTAGAGAATTAAATTCGAATTCGGTTATTTATTAAAATAAAAACAGGCAGCTGCACTTTTGGCAGTTGAAATCCTGAAAGCACCCCTGATATGCAGTTTCTTCGATCCAATCTAAATTTAATATGAATTTCTTGTTTAATTTCTTCATAGCACGCCTTAGTAGCGTGCCTTGTTTAGTACACTAATCATCATCTTAGCCATTAAAATTTATGTCACTTATAACTATGAACTGATTGCTCCCACCTAAATAATTAAGGATATAAGTTATTTACTTCTATATTAAATTGAATGGAGTAAAACTTATTTAAATTTGAGATAGACAACTGTCTCTAATTCTAATTAAATCCTCTGGTATAATAAATTAATGAAGCGCCAGTGCAGCTGATTAAATTGCTAATTATACTATTTCTTGAGTTGACTAGGCCACAATTATCACAAAGATTCAGGGATCCATTCATTGAAGCAATTTCATTAAATGTTGTTTGATCCTCTGAGAGTGACGAGTTATACAAGTTAAATATAGCTGTTGTTTGTTGAAACGGCATTTTAGAAAATAAATTCCCTAGAGATGTAATGGTAGCGTTCTGAGCTGATATAATTGAGCCTCCATAATTCACAAACGAGCCACTGCTCATAGTTTGGCAATCATAATTGCTATTGAATATAACTTAATCGTCAAATAACTTTATTTAGGAGTTAGAAATCCTCAAATCAATAGTGTTTTTTGAACTTGCTTAAATTAAACTTTTCAGCACTTTTGAGGGATACTAGAGCTTCAAATTTATTTTTATTTTGTCAAGATAAACTTGCTTGGATTCTGATATACCAAATATTTCAGCGAGATCTTTTCCCCCTCCTGAGGTAGAGGTATACGTTTCATTAATCTCAGAGTCGCTTAATTAGAATTAGAGGTTGGTGTTATTAAGATAAAAAGCGGCTGCATTATTTTTTGCAATAGATTAAAATATCTAAAGCTTGGACCCTTAAATTATAGAAGGATATACTCCTGAACTTATTGCCAAATAGTCTATATTTTAAATTAGTTTAAATAAAATTAACTTTAATTATAGAATCCTTGATTATTCTATGGAAATATCTTACCCTTCTTTATAAGCTCTTTTCTAATTGGATTTTTGGAATTCATATACATTTAAGTATAGTCATTGGGAAACATACATCTTATAGGAAATGCAACCACGATAGTATTTCGTACAGTTATACAATAAAATTGTAAAGTAACTTTCATCTTATATTATAATAAATCTAAAGTGTGACTTTGAATCAATTTTAATAGCTTATTTAATTTAAGATTAGAGTATATATTTGGAGGGAAGTAATATTATGAAGATAAAAATCCTGCCGAATTAAATGCGTAGGACTTGTTTACACCAACTGTAGAAAAGTTTATAGTATTTGGCCCCAATAAGTAGACAGACCCTCCTTCATAAGCCAAATTAGAGGTGAAATTTGTGTTTGTGAACGTGATGGAACTATTTTGAGAAAATATTGAGCCCCCATACACTGCAGCATTATTTTCAAAGACAGTGTCAGTTATCGAAACACTTGAGTTCTAAAACTTAAAAATAC
Organism: Tetmemena sp. SeJ-2015; assembly: GCA_027382625.1. Classification (NCBI taxonomy): domain Eukaryota; phylum Ciliophora; class Spirotrichea; order Sporadotrichida; family Oxytrichidae; genus Tetmemena; species Tetmemena sp. SeJ-2015. The sequence goes on along the minus strand of JAJKFJ010022070.1, from coordinate 272,838 downwards.
CTCCGAATTGTGCCAAATAGCAATTTCTAAAAGTGGATTTTTCAATAACGACTTGAGCTGAATTTTAAATAAGGAAGAGACTGTCTTACAGCTATTGGCTTTCACTCTAAGTTATTTGGAAATTTTAAATGCTTTAAGGTTCAATCAATATAATTTATAATTTTAATAAAACAAAGGTGAGGATGAGAGACATTCAAAAGTGCAGTTTGAAATAAGAATAGACACATTGGCATTGTTTGAGGAAATCTATTAAAAATAATTTATATTTCCGAAAGTTGAGCGTTTCTATTATATAAATAATTTTTTCTACGAACTTCACCTTGATTGTGCAATAAAATGAATAGAGTAAATTTGATAATCAAATTATTACTCACAAATAAGTCAGCTAAGAATACGAAATAACTGATATATAATAGTAGCACTTATTATCACTTTATAGCTCTGCATTTTATAATTATCATTTTCTGTAATTGTATAACTTTTTTTTATTCACAAAAGGGTTCTTTATTAAATTATAAATTTCAACACTTAAAACAAAAATCACAATTTAAAGGATTTTTGCTCAAGTTATTATAAATAGGATATTTAAATTTTATTTAAAAATATAATTGATAGCTTAGAACTTATTTTTACACTAATTTTTTTAAATTATTGTAATGAATTTTATATAATTAATTAATTAATTTTAAATTGTCTTTTTAAAGAAATGATGGTCCTTGTATCTCTTGATTAAAAAAACTGGGAATCAAATACCTAATTAGTGTATTGTATGGTATCTCCATTGACTAGAGAGTTCTATGTAATGCAAATTAGCAAAGTGACCAGAAAAATCTCTGGCCTTATCTTCACTGTTTTTATCCTTTGAAGCTATATCATTCTATTAAATTTATTTGGCTGTTTCTAGTAAGACAAATTAATTTAACTATAAGTAGCTTTGTTTCTTAATTTATTTTCTAATTATCCACAAAAAACTTATAATTAGCTATATGAGATATTTAAATCCAAGGTTTATTTGGAATAGACATAGCATTTTATTTTTTGAAATAGTTTCATATTTCTATAAATGATGAATCTATTTTTATTTAGCTTTGTTTTAGTCTCAAGCTTTTATATATACACTGAATGATATTTTTAGCTTTTAATTATATTTATTTTGTGGAAAATATAATTTTTATTATAAAGATATCTGCTTGGTAAACAGCTCTTATGATAATTTGAAGGTAGAAATAAGAATTATTTTTTGAATAGTTATTGAGCAATCTGAAAATTCAGGATCACTGATAAATTTCTTTTTGCGATAAACTGGCATCTATAGTCTTATTGGAAAGTTACTTTATTCAATTATAAATAGATTTTCTTAACTTGAATATCTCTTTTTCTTTATTTCTAAATTACCAGAGATTTTATCAAATTTTAGGTATGCTATAAAACGCTGTAGAATTCAATTAAGGTTCAAATAATTTATGTTTTGCAGAAAAAAAAACAGCTTTCTCCAATTTTACAAATAAAAAGTTAATGAAAAATGAGTGAATTATAGGATTTTATTTATCAGTTTGGTCGAACAAAACCAAAATGGCATTCCAAAGTAAGATCTAAGTTTAAAATAAAAATTAAACCTGAGATTTAGAAATATAATTAGTATTTTTAGAAATAAATCTGAAGATTCAAATATTTCTTTGCTTTCTCTATTACTTTCGCAAGAAATGTAATATTCTTTTCTTGTTTGTATACATCTTAAGTTTAATCAATGCACTATACACAAAATAGATTTTTCCCAAAAAATTAACAATTAAGAAAGATAGAAATATATTATAAAATATTATTTAATGGTTTCTCTTAAAATGTTAAAGTCTAATAAAAGTATTTAATCTAAGGAAGTTACTAAATATCTTAAAGTGGAAAATTTAAATATCAAAAATTGAAAAATGCAATACCCAAATTTATAAAAGGATAGTTATTTCTTAGAATAGTAGTGACACTAATTCCTTAATTAGCATATAGTTTGATGATGTTTTGAGTGAGGTTGCGGAACTCTGACTCTAGCAATTTTTGTTGTTCAATTTGCTCTGCCTTTTGCTTTAGGAATTGATGAGAGAATTTGGGCATTTGACACTTGGCAAGTAAGAAATACAGTTTAGCGTTCTTCTTCAGGAAGTAAAATCTTAAATGCTTTAGGAAATAGAAGATCCAAACTACAAAGTAAAAGCTGTTTACCACCAAGATAGCTGAGGAAAATAAAACTTTCTACTCTTCTTTTAAAGTTATGCTGAAATTTCCGCCACTGTCTGAGTGGCTCCTTCGCCAACTCTCTAAAAATTAATTTATAATTGAGATTTTATTAAATATGAATGTTAAATTTTAATTATGGGACAAAAACAATTGATGATCTGGAAATTCACTTTCAAATACTTATATATAGAGCTGAAAATGCAATCTGAGAATAATTTGCGATTACAATTTCTTAATTTTTTGCATTCTCATTGAAAATTGAATCATAGGATTGAGTTTGCATGCTTATGAGTAACTTGTAAATGTTTTATAAGCTTAGTTTGGCTACCATTTTTCTCATAAATTTAATTCTCACTCGTAATATAATATAAACATTATTTGGAATGTTAACTTACAATTAAACTTAATATTCCTCACATTCATAAAAGGATTTTGTAGTTGTGGTATCGATGTTCCTTATCTTATCTCAATGTTGCGCAGTTGCTGTTTTCGGGCACTTCTTTGAAAACCCATTTTCATTAAATAGCATCTTAATTTATTAAGTCAATTTATTTACAGCAAAGTTGATAATTTAAATCACTCTGAATTAAAGTTAAAAATTTCGCAGATCATCTAATTGTATTTATAATCTCGGGCTTGTTTATTTAAAGGAAGAGCCCAAAATAAATAGTCAGAATCTGCACTATCAATGACAGATTGTCAATTATTCCATAAATAAATAGATCTTAACCTATTCAAATAAATATCAATATAGCTATACAGAAAATTCGGAAAGCTAGAAAGGATTTGCAAACATATTACCAAACATGAAACTAAAAATCAATAAATAAAGAAACCACCAAAAATTGAGAAAGATACAAAAAATTAATTAACAAATTGTAGATAAACTTACGAGAAATAGATAAAGATTACGAGAAGAGCTTAAATTACAATTCCTAGCTGAGGAGTAATGAAAAGGATAAAAAGTGGCAGCAGTTTTCGAGAAGCTATTATTGCAGCTGTTAAATTAATTCATTTCATGCAAATTATAATTAAATTTATTCTTTATAAGTAAATTAATTGTGAAATCAATTTATTAAAACTTTACGCTTCATCATCCTCTTTAGTTTGATAGAATTTATAAAAAAATTACTTAAAATATTCATAGATTTATTTGTTAATTTAGATTAATTAAATTAGCTGCCTTATAAATCACAAAAGAGAGGAAGTGGTCTTTTTCGAAAGTGAAGATACTAAAAAGGCAGAGATTAAGATAATGAAATGATCAAACTTTCTTTGTACTCTATTTAATTCTTTTTAAGACTAGCAATGTAAATTTACATTTTCTTGACAGATTAATAATTACCTTCATATCGAATATAATGATAAGTAATCATTTCGTAATATGATTTCCCAAAAGTAAAATTAGATTCTGAAGCCTTAAGTTAAGAACCCGTATTTTTTGTTTAGTAGGTAAATTTTGCTATTCTTAAGTTGTAGAGACATTAAGTAGTAAGCAATGGTGGGAAGTCCTATTCCCCAAACGATAAAGCTTGGCAATGCGAAATTATAAACTATATAGGAGTGTTCTAATCCCTCTCTTTCAATTTCAAAATCAAACAATATCAATACAATTAATAAAACAGAAAATTTATTTTCATCTAAAAACCTATATCTGACTGCCATCATCATTTTTTTATAATAATTAATGGCTATAAAATTCAATGGCTGAAAAGTGATTAAAATTTTTTTCATCTATTTGATTATAATTGATATAATAGTCGTTGAGTGGCATCAATTTTCTTGTAAGAAACTGTTCTAAAGCTGTAAAGAATGACCGAAGGGTAAACCATATAGAAACTGATGGTGAGTACTTGTGAGAGATGGATTCTTGCATTAGTATTCATTAGATACTTTATCAAAAGCCACATAAGAAAAGATACAAGCCCTACTAGGATTGGCAAAAACGTTACCAGTATCACTTTCAACGATAAAGTACTGTTCACCACCCCAAAGTATGGCCGATCATAATCTTGCTCAACCAAGCAGTCAAAGTTTAAAATTAGAGAGCTTAGGATTGAAGATTTAATGAACTCTTATCCCAATATAAGCAGTTCTAAGTCCCACACGAAATCTAGAGACCAAGTCACCATCAGCAGTTGCAGGTGATTCAAAAGCAATTTAAAATAGGTTATCTTCAAGTCAAACTTGTTCTTCAAAGCTTAATGCGAACAAATCAGCAGGATCACAATTAACAAAACTAACCCTAATGATGCAGCAGATATCTAAATTAATGTTTAACAAATTAACACTCATAAATTTACTAAAAATTAAGGTATCATAATAGTACTCTTTAAGTTGTAGTTTTAATAATTAGATCGACTTTCATGATAAAGAATGACTAATTGTAAATACTTTAGTACAAAATAATACACTAGTTAAGATTTAATTAACCTTGAAATGAATTTTGTTATTTTAAGCAAAATTATTTATCTCACTAAACTTAATTACTTTGCTCGTTCTAAGATTTATAAAAATTTTGGATATTTTAAAGGGAAATATATCTTGATAATAGTGATTTCTCTTGAAGGGCAAGTTTAGCATTAATTTCCCCTTGATTTAAAATATCCTTTGGCACAATTAGCACATAGTACTCCTTAATAACCCTCTTAGCAGTCTCCAGTTGGATTATAACTAGGGCTACTAATCCCTAAGCAAGCATTAATATTTTGGCATTTCATGAAGTAGGTAGATTTAAATATATGGCTTTCAAAATAATTTTAAATAAGGACTTGTTTTACATCTATATGATTATTATGATTCATAACAAAATTAAAATGGGTTTAAAAATATAAGGAGTGGTATCTCAAATTTAAAGGTTTATTATATTTTTGGGTAGATAAAATTTTAAGAAATTTATATTTTATTCGTTTTATGAAGATTTTTTTATTTGATAAACTGATTTTAATTTTTGATAAGATATCTGAGAAGATGCCAATTAATTAAATGCCGCTTTATAAATTTCTTCTCTCGTTATATAAAAATCATTTTTGAAATATTTTGCCAAGTTAAGAAATATTTGAATTTAAGCTTCAAATTCTTTTTCTTATTTAAATTCAAATTAAACTAATTTTAAATTGGACATATTAAGTAAGAGTTAAGAGTTTTTAAATATACTTATTGAAATTTGGATTTTATTAAATTTACCATAAATTAAATAGATAAAATATAATTAGTAGATTAGTTATGAGGTCTCCAGTAGCCAGGTTTGGGACCTATAATTGAGCCTCCAAAGCAAAGAGCCTCGTCAGGACAATCTTAGCAACTGCCAGGAGACGTCATCTAATATAGGGAATAAGTTGGTGCCTCACAAAATTAGCATTTACCCGAGGGAGTGAATTACTCCCCAAGATAGCACTCCCTTAATTCAATAGTCAGTCTGAAGTTCAAATCAGATGTCCTCTGCTCTTTCATTAAGTTGATGCTGCTTTCCTTCTCTAAATTGAAAGATTCTGTTATGAAGATTATACTGTGGTTTCTGCCAGGAGCTGAATAGAAACTCCAATCCTAAACTGTAAATATTCCATTAACAGCTATAAAACTATTCTAGCCCTCAAGCACTGGTGGGTATAAAGAAGCATTAGCAGAAGTATCAAAGGTTGTGTTCACAATAACCTGCAACACAGAAGTTTTGTCCGATTTGATTATTTGGTCATAGATATCAACGATTGCAAAATTAATAGCTTCCAATTCATTTCCACTCTAAAAGTTGGATATAAAAGCACTATATTCTCCAAGCTATAGGAGTTCTGTAGATTGTAAATATCTTTGAGAATCCTGGGATGGTAGGCTTGAATTAAGTAGCTTGAATTTTTGCGAATAGCTCCCGAAATTGTCTCCATAGGTTGATGCTGTATTATTAACCAAGCTAGTGATTATTTATGCTTTGAGTGCTACATTAAGTTTGCTTGATGTTGAGTTAGTTAAAAAGAATGGCTCAAATTAGTTCCAAAATATTGCTCCACCAGATTCCTCAGCAAAGTTATTGGTAAAATTTATTTAGTCAGTCAAATAAAGCTGAGGCAAAGAAGACTAGCCCTCGCTAGTAAAGTATATTGCTCCTCCATAACCCTGTTATTACTAACTGTTTCTGTATAAGTATCTAGCTGAGTTGTTATTGAAATAGCTTGCATTTATTAAGAGTGGATTTGAGTTTTCTATATAGAGAGCGCCACCGTTTAAAGCTGAGCAATTTGTAAAAATTGAACCTGTAATACTATGATTTTTAAGTTAAGTTTTGTCTTAGCCTTCTATTCTATTTTACAAATTATTTGTCGACTCCCAGATATAAATTGCTCCTCCTTTTTGTGCAACGAAATTCGTAAAGTTAGATTTTTAGATTGTGATATACTTGCAATTATAAAATATCATAGCACCTCCCAATTTGAAATTCAAGAATAAATTTATAAATTGAAATATATCTCCCTCTGAAGCTATGGTAGATTTGTATTTGGAAAGAAGAGTTACATTAGATATAGATATATTAGAGTTTTCTGCATAGATAAGTTGCTAGCCAATAGTATTATTGAAGACAGAGCTCTCAATTGAAAACTAGTAGTTTGTTGTGCTCAGATAAATGTCATCTCCAGAGTTTAGAGCCTGGTTATTACAATTTTTAAATATGCTATTCTTTTATTTCCTAATGTGCAATATTCTCTAATTAAAGAATATAATAAATTTTTTATGTAATTTTGAATAATATTAGTGAATTTGACTGTTTTAAGTATGACTTATTTAATGTCTTTGGCATAAATGGCACCTCCCTCAGTTTAAGCGTAGTTATTAGAGAATGTAGATGTATCTATCAATGCTTGACTTTTACCTCCGAGGTATACTCCACTTCCTTTTAATGACCTGCCGTTGTTGAAAATACTATCATCAAATATATTTGATCATCTAGAATTGAAGATCAAGTAAATATAGATTTGCATCCATTTTAACTATAGTAGAGACATACAAGTCCACGCCAAATACTGCCTTCACATATCCTGATGTCTCCGAAGTAGAGAATTGAGTTCCACTCCCAATGCTTGACTTAGTGGTGGTGAAAGTGTTGTTGTATATTCTAAATACAGACATCATCATTAGAATACTACTTGCTTAATTCTAAGCTATATTGTCAATGAAATCTGTGCTTTCAAAAGTTTATTTAATCTCACTATTATTTTTAAATTATCATCACATAAATCTATTTAATTACTTCTATTAAACAACTCCTTATTTGTTATGAATTATTTCAAAGGGAAAATAATATCAAAGATAATACTCTTCCTTTTAAGATGTAAATTGAAAATGGCGAATTAAAGCTTAATGAATTTAATATTTTAAGTTCCATTTCCACTGATGAGGACTATTGTGCTTTGATTAGCTTTGTTTCTATAAAAACTACACCTCCAAACATCTATTACTTCGAATACTTCTAAATTAAATATTAAATCGTATTTTGTTTTTAAACAATTTACATATTAAGGATTTAAATATATATCTTCCTCTTCTCTTGACCATCTAGCTCCAAGTAGATAAATAGCAGATCCTATATTAGCAGTATTTTCTATAAATACGCTTCTGTATAGCTCTAAGGATGCATTAGATGTTGCATAGAAGACTCCTCCGTAGCCTGTGGCTGTGTTGTTAATATAGTAAGCATAGTAGTCATAAACTTTAGAATCTCCTGCCAAATAAGCAACTCCACCATGAATCGCTCTGTTATTTAAATACTCGCCTTAAATTATAAAATAAGCACAAATTATAGCAAATTGCTTATGGTTCATATTTTCCAAACAACTTTTATAATTTCTTATTATATATTTGTTATGAAATAAATTAGCTAGGACTTCATTAAGTCAGATAAATAAATAAATCATTCAGATTTATGAAAGCAAAGATGATTGTTGGGATATTAATGTACCTGCATCTTCCAATATCGAGGAGGGATCTATCTATTCTATAAACTCCTCCAAACTTTCCGCTGTTGTTCGTAAAGTTTGATTAGTAGAAGTAAGCATCCCATGAGTTTTTTATTATTTACAGATTAAAAACATTTAAAAATATAAAAGGAAGAAGATCGATAGTTTTTAAAATAAATATTAGTTTTTTGGAAATTTTTTTTATCGTAAAAAATGATTATAAATTGAAAATGTTGAGTCCTTTTTATTTAGATATAGTTTGATACAAATTTTGTTTATATTATTAACAAAATCTTATTGAAATGTGAAATTCTATAAAGTAAATATGGATAATGAACAAATTAATAGCGAATCTTGAAATTTATAACTATCTTAATGTTACAAATAATCTTGAAGAAATGAAATTGACAAGAAATATAAAATTTTAAGATTAAAGTTAGTTGCTGTTGTAAAAATGAAATGCTTATATATTAATTAGTGTATCTCATTTTAGTTTTAAATTGAGTGGATATCAAGCTATCATCTCCAATTGCAGGGCAGTTTGAAATGCTTGAATATTTTAAGTAGAACACTACATCTTGCATGTAAATGAGATTAGGAGTAGGTATTCCTTTGCAATTTATGGTGCAATATTCCATTCTCTATTAGTCTCTTATATAAATGAAATAATTGTTCATTATACTTATGAGTTTTTGTAAAATTAATTGGAATGTATTATTTTGCTTGATATTTCTTTTGATATCATTCTATAATTCATAGTTTTTAAAAAGTTAGCTATCCTTGCGATTATTTGATGCGCGCATATCTCTCTAATAGGGAGATACTCTTTTATAAATATAGATTTTGATTTTAATAATCTTAAGATTAAAAGAGATTATATATAAATAAAATAGCTGGCTATATCCTACAACTCCTACTTGTTCACACTTTAAACAATATTTAGTCTAATTTTCTTTTAAAATAGAAGAGGTAAGTCATACTGGGTATATAATATATTTTCACAAAGTTAACAATAGAACAATAATTTCTCTATTTTTGAGTTTTTTATAGGGAATAAAATATAAACAATGTAATTTAAAATAAATTAGTCTGTGTCTATTGTAATGTCATAAGCCACTGCTCCCAGTTTAGCTCTACTGTTAATGAATGTGGAGTACAATATCTTAAGCTGATACCCATAAATGAAATAAAAGTCTCCTCCAAACAGAGTTGCTTATAAATATAATATATATATATATATATATATATATATAATATAGCTGAAGAGTTCTAGTATATTGCAAAAATAAACCCATAATAAATGATTAAGTGTGAATAAATTATAAGAATGACGAGTGGTAAGATGCCAGCTCAAGCCATGGAACCTCTGAGCTGAAGGTACCTCCGTACATGGCGCTGTTGTTTAGGAAATTGCTATTCTGCACATTAAAGTAGAACTAAATATCACTTCTTGCGAAGGTATTTTTCTTTGTGATAGATAGGAATCCTCCGCCCAAGTAAGCTTTGTTATTCAAATCAATATATTTCTCAGATTAAAATTCCTGATAAATTTAAATGAGATTGGAGGCAGACATATAATAATGTTCCAATAAGGCGACCGGGGCGTCAATGGCAACTGCTCCTCCAGTGACAGCAATTTACTCTTAATTCTAAATCAATTTAAAAGGTTATATAATTTATAATGAGTGTTGTTAATAAACTCAGAGTACCAGAATATTATAAAATAAAGTAAAGAGGGGAGCAATTAATTATGTTTAATAATTATGATCTCTTTTTTTAACTTTTTTTTTTAAAAAAAAGATTTACCAGAAAAATGGATAATTTGTAGCAATTTATCTTTTTCATCCTAGAAATGGTTTTAATTTTGAGTTGATAAATATTAAACTGATTAAATCTTTGCTTAAATTAAGTTAAATGATGGTTTGTTTACATCCCCCTGTATGACTGAGATGGCTCCACCTTGGTAAGCAGTATTGTTAATAAACCTGCAGTTGACTGTCTTAGTGGCGATGTAGTATAAGGAACTAGGTTCTATCTTTCTGGCATCTAGGATTGCTCCTCTTTCGTTTGTAAAGCAATTTGAGAAATTAGAGTACTCAATGTAGAACAATTACCTGTAGTAAAGTACTCTAAAAACTGGCCCAGGAACTTATATCATGCTCTTCATCTTTTCCAGAGTCTTCTTTTAAAAATTATTCATATTTTTACCAAAAAATTAATTCCTGACTTTATAGCCATTTTGTTATTTTTGCAAAGATTTAAATTAAATAAATTTAAAAATAAATGAAGAGTCGTAAATTTTTAAGCGTTAAATTTGAGGTAGCTGCCCCAATATGAGGGTTGTTCGATAGGTGTGTAAATTATAAGATGAGTTTATTCTGCTGAACTACTATAAGAGCTCTCTGAGAATAGATTTTGATGTTGCAAACTTAGAATCTACAAATTAACCAAGTTCAAAATCTTATTGACAAGGTAACTCTTTCCACAGACATACTACGAAAAAGATGTTGCAAAGGGGAAAGTAGATTAGAATTAAATCCTTAATTTAATGGTAATAAAATCAATTCAAAAGCTCACACCTCAACTTCCATGAATTTAAAATTTACTATTTATACACATTGAAACACTAAAGTCCTTAAAGTGACACAATTTTGGCAAAATGTTTAAAGATGACTATGATAAAGTACTGATAGAGAACATTTCAGCACGAATTGAAGGGTAAGTATAAAGTGATATATTCAAACTCTAATGTGATAATTGTAGAACAGAAACTTGAAATGATAGAACCTAAAAAGCTCAATAAGATTTTAGAAGTGATAGTAAGCATAATATAAAAAATGGTCAGCCGCAGGTTTAAAATATGAGTCAGTTCAAAGAATCTTGCATTTTTAAATGTATTTGTATGAGTAATCGACGATCTTCTTATCCTAATTATCTCATATAAATTTAATACTCATTTTTTAAATTCTCAGCTATATATTAAAGTGATAATGTTTATTATTACAGAGAGTTGATGATTAAATCGGAGTCAGGAGGAAAGCATTCTACACTTCCACCTGAAAAATTAAAGAGGTTAGAAGTGTGATCCATATCGACTACTGCCCCTCCATAGGCAAACGACTGCTTAATTGTCACATTAGAGAAGAGAGGTCCTCCATAGTCAATTCCTGATATCTTTAAAATTGCGCCTGCTTTCTAAGTGGTAACGTTATAAAACAAACTATCAAAAATTTATGTCCTAAAAACATAAAGTCCAACTTGGTAAATTACTGCTCCGTCCTCGATTGAGCTTATGTTCGTAAAAACATTGTTGCTTAAGTAAACTTAGACCTTCCTAATTTAACTAAATATTAAAGAAGATTTAAGGAAGCCAATATTCTATATTTATAACATCATAGTTAGTTCTCATTAAGTTGAAATTTGACACTCCGATTATTCCTCCACGTACATATCTAGAGTGAATATTCTCAAACTTGCAGCTATTTATCGTGATATTTCCAATAAGTAGCTGAATTTTTAGAACTGCATTCCCCTCAGTAACAATGTTAGAAAAGGAGCTGTTAAAAACTGTGAAGCTTTTCAAGTAGTCGTCTGTTTAAAATAAGCTAGTTTCTCCACCTTAGTAGTCAGCAACTTTTGAAATATATTTGAAGATTGAGTTTTGAATTGTGAGATTTTAACAAGATTTGCACTAGAGTACAACTCCATTTTGGAAGTTATAACAATTTGATAATTAAATTTAATCCAACACCACTTAGTAACTGTCGCAACCAGACAAATTAGCTCTGTCTTTTGAGCACATAGAAAAATCTCTTCCAAATGAGTATCCCTCAGCCCTTATTAAAGAGTTATAATAAACTTGCATCATCGAGCCATTCTAAAAATATCCAGATCTTAGTTCTTGATCATTTGCTTTGTAAGTTGAGCACTCCAAGCTCACATTTTTGACATTTAAATTGGTAAATCCGAATATATTAATTACTCCAGTATCATAATCATAGAGCTTTTATTGTTTGACTGTATTAATTGAAGTAAGTGAAATATTGGATATGGAGACATTTTTATAGGCTCCTGCGTCAATGAGAGTGGAAATATATTCTTTTCTGATGAGGTTAATTTGGCTTATGTCTAAATTGAGCACAGATGATGAATTTGAGAATTTAACTAATCCGGTTTCAAATATCTCTCCATCATCCCTAAGAGTGACATTTTTATAGACAGAAATAAAACCTTATTAAAATTTGATATATGTTTATTTTTATTTAATATTGCGAGAATATGTTGCATTCTATTGTAAATAATCTGAAACAAATTCTGCATTTAATTGAACTTAACTAAATACTACTAATAATGGTGGAATTAGAATTGGAAGGAAAGTCCTATTAAAGAGTGATGAGATATTGAAGATTGCTTTGGCTACTAGTCACCACGAATGAGTTTTTAAAAATAAAGTTCCCCACTTAGTTTAATAATTAAAATATCAAGCTCACTCCCTCGCAACTCTCTGTCCCTGTTACTATTGAATTAAATCTTATAAATTTTAGAACATAATTCTATTAAAATTAATCTCTGATAAAATACAAAAAATATGAGGAGTTGGTTGATACTATGCACCGCAAATCTGATTAATTTTTATAATAAGAGATAGGTTTTAATTATTAAAACTTTTCTTTTTGGCAATATAAATTAATTTATGAAATAGATACACTCTTTGATTTGAGTAAATTTAATTGATATTAATTTAATATGATAAATGAGGGTTTTAAATTGGAGAAGGTGATAAGACCACATTACTCGCAAATTATCAGAGGACCATCTAATGAAGAAACCTAGCTAAATACGGAAGAGTCTATAGCAATAGAAGAGTTTTTAAGGTATGCGAAAGATGCTGACTTGTGGAAATAACTTTTTATAATGGAGTTTCTTTATGATCTGAGCAAAACATTTTTTCCTTAAATATTGCCATATCACTAACAAAAATTAAGAATTCAAAAATATAATAAGAATAATTGATTACTAATTTTTAACTTAAAATAAATAAATTTAAGATTAATTAATTTAACCATATAGATTTAATTTTCTTTCTTGATACTTAACTGAAATTAATGAATTTGAATTTCATTTAATTTCTGAATAATTGGTTGCGAGAAATTAGAAAACTCGTTAGAGAGCATACTTTAGCATGCTTCTTAAGGATCTATAGTAAATGAGTCATCATATATTTATATTTGAGAGTCAACCAGTTCCATTTTAATTTATAAATAATAATTTCAAATAAAATTATCTATATTTAATTTTAAGCTGATAAGTTAATTTACTTTATAGACAATCAAATAATCATACAATCGTGATTATAAAATGCACTACTTTAAGATGTTTTAATAAAAGAATTGCTCTTTTAATGAAATATTGATTTAAAATTAGATTATAAACAAATTCCAAAACAGTTTGAACTTTTGAGTCTACGTTTATCAGTGACTGCATTTGATTCAAATGCTATTCAATATATTTTATTTAAATATAAACAGAATATTTTATTAAAATCAAAACAGAATAGAATTAAAACATAATATACTATAAATTAATTCAAACTCATATAATGATTTTAAAATTTGATTTAATTTATTAGCTGATAAGTAAGTTTGAGATTGATGGTTAAATTTGAGAGAGAGATAATTTTTGAATTAATGGCACTCAAAATCTCAGCAGCATCTTAATCTTATAAAATTAATAAACATATCATGATTTATATGATTGAATTTATTCTTATGAGATAGAATTGGAGGTAGTGTAGGTCTGATATATCTCAGCATTAGAAAGCATGAAACTCAAATTAGTATTGTTTAAAAGGAAAGCAGCTCCACTATTTTTAGCTCCTGTTTAAAGCATTACGAACCGTTAACTTATCACAATCATATTTGCAGTTTCTAAATACAAATTGAATACATGTTTAATAAAAGATCAATTCAATCTAATAAGTATAATAATGTATTTATAATATTTTACTAATCAAAGAAACCTTGTACTTTAAATCATAATAAACTTTTTCATACTAAAATTTGATTAATTTCCATTAAAAAATGATAGGGTACTATATTTGAAGGTTGAGGGCTATCTTCCGAATTTATTTAACTCGTCTGTGAACTTAAGAAGCCACCTTTATCAAATGCAAAGGATTTATTTACAATAACATCTGACATGACTACTTTATTTGAGCCAAGTAAATAAATTGATCCTCCCTCAAAAGCCATATTTTGTTAGAAACTGATGTTAACCAAAGAGATCGTACTATTTTATGCAAATATTACACCACCATAAACACCAGCGTTATCTTAAAACATTTTAGAAATCAAAATTATAAGGTAAATATATCTAAGAATTTAATCTGAAAGAGAATTAAATTCGATATTAAATTAAATGGAAGAAATGAGTGACAGTTGGAGTGTGTCCAATTTAAATAATAATTACACCATTCGATCAAGCATAATTTCTAAGAACTTTTTATCCTTGCAACTTTTGTGTGGGAGCGCTCAGTCAAGAGTTATAAGCGACATAAGTTTTGATGAAGATGAAGATGACGATGAGGATGAAGATGAGTGGCAAGTCATATCTCACTGCTGAGAGGTGCTGTGAAGAAGATTAAAGAAGAAAATCATATTAATTTTTGATAAGCTATTGAACAAACTGCAGATCAGGAGGTGAATCTGTGATTTCAACTGACATGAAGTTGCAACTCTCCATTTATTATTTTAACCAATCATCTATTTTAATTAAAATTTCTACTATAATTACTATTTTAAATGGCCATTAAAATAAATTAGAACTAAATTATAGCTGATTTATTTTTTTTAATTATGGTGAAATTGTTATCTTGAAAGAGATTATCCTAGAGATAAATAGTAGAATTATTGAGCTTGAAGATAGAAGAATCTCTTGCTAAATAGCAATTTTTGAATAAAGATTTTTCAACTTATACTAATGGCGAATTAGAAATAGTGAAAAGAGTCTCCTCGTAAGATTGGGTTTAGTAGTCAGTTATTTCAAAATTTTATATACTCGATAGTGGTAAGGATGAGCACTCGAAGCTACAATTGGAGATCAAGATTGATAAATTAGGGTCCTCTGAGGAAATAAATTATTTAACTAAGCAATAATAAATGTTAAAATGTAATAAGCATAAAGATAAAATAAAGTTATTTTTATTAAATATAGGAAATTATTGATCTGTTGCCTCTCCCCAAGAAATAGCTTTAATCGAAGGACTAGTCTTTTATCTCCAAATACGATGCTTGTATTTCTAAGATTAAGAATAGAAAGCCCATGATAGTCAGGAACTAAATCTTTTGCATTTGATATTTGAGAGGGGTTCTTCTGGTTTAAAATAAAAAGGTCATTTAATTATTAACTAGGGTCTTTTTAATTTAAAATACGAGTCCGTTTTATTATTTAAAGCAGCTGATTATTAACAATAAATCAAAAGAAGAGTCAGATCAAAATAAGCCTATTCACTTTAGTTAATATCTTTATTTAAAAACAACATTCGAATTCAATATCCTCCTTTATACTATTCACTGTATAACTGAAAAAATTGGAATCAAATCTGTTTTAGATGATAAATTTAAGGATGAGAATCGCACTCAAGAAACTTGAACACTCACTCATTTTATAAGTCTATTGAGGCTTTAAAAGGTATTTTTCAGAAGAATCCTCTGAGGAGGCCAGAGTGTTTCTTTGAGCTCTTGAGGGCGTGCTTGTGGCCGGCAGTGCTGTCAGTGATGAAACGCTTGTCGAAGCCGAGAACGTAGGAGATGATATATCCGAAATTTTCACCAAATTTGTCCATGGAAGCGAGTACTGCTTCGTCAGTCTCCAGCTCATCTACGAACAAGAGTGAGATCAGCTGTTCTCCTCTAGTGAACAAAGGAATGAGGGCGTTCTTGCCGTTCTCAAGGAACACCTCGGGGTCAAAGCAGTCCATCATGTCAGGGCCACACACTGACTTCAAGTCCTCCCAGATCTTGTAGGCAGAGCAGTATCTTTGGTTCATGTAGAAGAGGTTCACAACATCAGTTGCTGCCTTGAGAGAGTCCTCGTAAGAGATTGGGAACTCGAACATGAAGAACTTGTACATCACATCGTTCAGGTGAGACATGTCGTCCTTGATCCAGGCTCCGAAGCATTGCTCATCAACTATCTTGTGAGTGTGCTCGCGATAGAGACCTCTCACGAATCCGTTGTAGAGGTTGTAGTTCAACTGATTGAGGAAGTCGAGGTCGTCGAGTTGCTCCTGCTTGAGGAGGCCTTTCTTGGCTGAGACAACTGAGAGAGCGAGAGCTGCAGTGATGAAAGTAGTTTTCATTTTGCTTATAGAATAGAAATTATATTATAATCATTTGAGAACAGATCAAGAAGGGATTTGCAGAGAATTCAATTAGCATTATCACCTGCGCCAGAATCATTTTGGTGACACATCAAAGTATCAAGGGCAGGGTAGATATGAAAATTATGCAATTGAATTATAACTACAACTTACTTGAGAAGGGTAGCACTTAAATTAATTTGAAGCTTAGAAATAAATAAAATGAGCCAGCCCCTTTCAACGAATAACGCAAGTGCTGTTGGCCAATCGCCCATGAACACTCACAAGTCTCAGACCTCTTACGGAGTGAATGTTGCATCCGCTCTTCCTCCCATGCACTCACAATAGTCAGCTTAAGGAATGAATAACATGGCTTCAATGACTCAGACAAATAATTTTGGAGCGGATAAGAAGAAGAATAAGCGCCTGGATAAGAAGAATTCAGCAACTTATAATGACAAGTTTACTCTCTTGGGATCAAATTCTAAAGGAGACATCGACAATAACCCAAACTCTAATGATGGAGTTAATTCTAAGTTCTTTAATATAGCTTTGCAATAAGATGGGTTAGCATCAGCGAGCGGGGAAAGTAGGAACGGTATACTTGCAACAGAAAGTGGTGCAAGTAACTCTATTCCCAGACAAGGTACTTCGACAAATGCTTTATCAGGAGTAGGAGGAAACCAGATGTTCCTGAGGTAGGGCACCATAGTTCCAACTTAAAAAGGAAAACACCAAAGCCATTAAATAAAGCAAAATTGACCACTTTATATCAACTATATGTGCAATTATAAGGTTTACCTCTAAATAAGCTGAAGATCGAGCAGATAACCGAATCAGGAGAAGTTTCTGAGAGGACAAGAAAAGTGAGAGAATTTAAGAAGAGATTCTTTATTACACCAAAGACTCTTTTTATAACTTCAATTTGAATAAACTCCTTTGTACATGAAAGGGAGAATGGATATGAAAGAAGTCAGAGCTTAGCAAGCAATTTAACAAGAGAAAGAGTCAAAGGAAACCCCTATTCCAGGAAAGCATAGTTCACAAATGAGTGGGGTCCCTGGCCAAGGAAGCAATGTCCTCATCACTTAACTACCCAGTAATAGGATGTCCACTTTCATGCCTCCAGATAAGATGCTAGATATGGACGAAATGTCAGAGGGCAGCGCTGATTAATTTTATTAAGATTTTTTATCTTTGGATGATAGTGAAGAAAGTATTGTTGCCCCAGAATTTGATTTCAGACGTGTAAGTAATTGATAATAAATAAACTTAATATTAGCTTTTGGATGACTCTGGTTTTCAAAGGATCCTGAGAGTTTGCGAGCTGTTAGACATTCATATCATTTTCCAATTGAATTTTTGACAAATCCAACCATAACGAGCAAGAAGTAGAGGAGTGTGTGAATTATCTGAAAACCTTTGAGCAACTGAAGAGTTAGTTGGAAATTCTGAACAAGATCCAGATTAAGCGAATGCTGTAAATCATGAAGGTGTAGTTAATCAAGAAAAATTCCTATCTCTTTCGAAAAGGAGAGAAAGGAGAATTTGCCTATCTGATTCTGCATGGATAAGTGAGCTTCCTCACTCTCATATAACACAACTGGCATGGCCAAACTCCTAGAGATGTGGGAGTAAAGAAGGATCTAGATACCTGCTAGTACATGAGTATTCTTACTTATTCTTTAAATAGGTATTTCAATGATGAGGTATTTAGAGAACGGGTCTGATGGAGTATATTCAGTAGAATGCGAAAACGTGATTGTAACATTTGAAAAGAACAGACTCTTCGGTGAAATCGCTCTACTTGACTCTACAAAGTCCACTCGAATGCTTTCAGCTCTGACTAAGACTGATTGCATCTTGCTGCTACTGAATTAAGAAGCCTTCGATATCATGGTAAAAGAGAAAATAAAGAAGGATAGAGAAGACTTGGGTAAATTCGTTTGCAGTTCTATGCCGAAGTTGAAAGAGACAATTGGACTGCCTGCTGTGGTTTCAAATGTTCATGTCGTGTTTGAGCATTCTGTAAGTAAATCCTTCTTAACTTATTGTATCTGACTCGTTTGTGAATAGGCTTTCTTGAAGGACCAGTGGGTGCTACTAGAGGGAGAGAAGTCTGATAAAATTCACATAATAAAGCAGGGTCATTGTGGTCTCTACAAAAATATAGAGACTATCGACGAGATAGGTCAAAAGATTTTAAAGCAGAGAAAGATCATGGATTTAGAAGTGGGAAAGCTCTTTGGAGAAGATGGAATTTATTATCATTCTCTATCTCTTTTTTAATTTGTTTCAATGTGCCCAACACTTACTCAGTAAAAGTGGAGTCTCCAACTTTGAACCTACTCTCGATTAAATAAACCGAGTTTAGCAAGAAGTATAAAAGAATGCTGGCCCCTCTTTAGCGGTATTTTTATCGAAGGCAGCTGCTTATCTAAGAGATCATAGACAACTTCTAAGAGCAACTTACTCATTTATAAATAGAACTACTAATATTATAACTTGAAGAAATAAAAGCTTAGTTCTTTTCAACAGTTGAGAAGGGCACCATCAGTGTTTACTTAATGCGGGAACTTAAGATGCAACTAGATCACGCTAATCTTAACATGAAAAAGAAACTCTATAGACACTATCTAAAGCGAGATCTGGACAATAATGGAGTAAAAAGGCCCTTCACAGTTAATGAATAGGAAGATATATAGGATTTTAAGGACCTCATGAGAGGGCAGTAGCCAATGACTACTCTTAATAAACGAGAAAGAGTTCGCTAAGTCGCCTAAACCATAGAAAATCTTAATAGCTAAATGAACAAGTAAAATTAGCAACAACAGGAATCCAAGGAACCAGTACAGAACAAACTCTAGGCTATTCAATCATACCATACTTTTAAAATTAAATGAAATACAGCTTTAAAATACTTTCGATGGAAAACATAGAACGGATAAGCCAAGAGATCTTGCCAGATTAGTTGGTCAATATAAAGATCAAGACGATAATACCTTAGTAGCAGGAGGTGGCAGTGGATTTTTTGGAGGGAATAACTAATCAACTGCTTTAATGCTGACAAATACTGAGAATAACAATCTCACAAGCAATTTATATAAATTGTCTAATCCACTTTTAAATTAGACAGCTGCATAGAACCAAGAGTACTTTAACAGTTTCTTTCAGAAGCGAGTGAGTGGAGCACCCTCTTAACAACACCCGATGATCGGATACTCCTCTTCTTCAACTTAAAAGCAGGCATCCGCAGATAGAATAAGGCCCTTTTCAGCTGCATTTTAGGATACAGTCTAAAACAAACTCCGTATAGTAACAGAGAGTGGAGGCTCAGAGAAGAAACTAGCCCCAAATCTTCGCAAGAGACTTCAAACTCCAAGTCATGGCTAACAGTCAGAACATAAATAATAAATTAAAAATTATATTAAATTAAGAACTCATGCTCACTGCTTCCTCAGCTCATGAAAACTAAAACATTCTAAGTCATCTCCAAAGAGTCTAATCTGCTAAGAAACTCCAAACTAATAACTTGCTGTAGAGAATACCATCTGCGTCAGCGCTCATTCAGAATAGAATCAACTCAATGTCGTCATAGCTTTATAATTTTATAGAAGGTATTATTTATGATGTCGATGAGTAACAAATCATTACAAATAAACTATGCCTCCAATATTCCTCCTCAAGGGAATTTATTTAAAGCAAGGCATCAAACTGTCAACAGTGCCAGTGTGAATGAGCTTGTAAAAAATAATCATTTCCCTAAAAAGGATTCGATTATTTCCTCTCCAACAGCTTACACGAACAGACCTTACTCAGCCATTGGAAATTAACTTCCTTTGAAAGGAGGAGATGCTTCTAAGACGATTGCAGAGGGTTCTTACTCTTAAATTCACAAGGGAAGTATCGTTAGCACAGGCAAGTCTATCTTTCATCTCCCACTCAATGAAATTGCTCATAATCCTTATCATCATACTTTTATATTAAAATTAAATCCTTCTAACTCAACCAACGCCAATTAAAGCAACTCTAACGCTAATAACCCAATTTTCACGAATACTTAGATATAAAACTAGATCGCGCAACAAAACTCAATGAAGCAGTAAAGCCATCAAACTAACTCAAGTCTTGGCTTCCCTCCTAAGTATCAGCCAAGTAAAAAAGTACTCTAAGATAAGATAGACAAATTTTAACAATGAATATTATCGTAGTTATATGCTTTGAAGGAAATTTATCAGTTTATTATCAAATTTTGAAGTATATTTTACTTATGAAGTTACTTTAAATTTTATATCTGACTTGTTTATTTTCACGAGTTGATGCCTTAAAATCAATTCAATGTCCAGAGCCTTTACATTTGGAGCATTTAATTTCTCATAATGAAAACATTTTTATCTTCTATCCGGGTGCAGGGGCTGGCCCGGGATATTTTCCTGTCTTCAAAATCTGTTTGATTTATTTTTTAGTGCAATTCCAAATAAACTTTTTTAGAACTGCCTTTATCAAAGAGATTGATTCCTTGACTTTGGTATATTATTTAATAAAGAAGCGACTGCTGCCTCTTTCATGGGGATATTTTTAGGAACGACTAGTCCAAATACGATCTATAAAGAAATGGTATTAGCTTCTCTCTCTATCTTTAATAAATATTGAGTCTATTTATAGCTGAAAATCAGATTGGAAAATATTAGATCTCACTGATTTCAGCCTCTCTGTTGTCTGATCTTCGAAGATTAGAATTACTGAGAGTATTGGCTTATTGAACTTACTCCATGTTTTTTGATTGCTGTTTGGTGCCTTATTACCAAAATATGTTGTTAGATCCTATTCTTTTGATTGACGTTTCTTCTATGTATGAAATAGCACCACGTCACAAGGATAATGACCAGCAGCACAATAATAGAAACCAACACAATCACGAAAGTCATCGAGTTCTTTGAACACTATTCAGAAGAGCCGCATTGAACCTCCTGATAGCAGCAATAGTCACAGTTCGCTAAAAAGGTGTTTAAATAACAAGCAAAGTATAAAAAAATAGATACAAGAATAGTTGTAGTAACAATCCGTATTAAAACTCAATGAATATATTTAGGATAATTATGACTCACTTACAGCAGCCTGTATTTCCACCTGCTGTGCCACTGGGACCTGAGCCTTGAAGCAATCATAGAGCTTGCTAAGGCAGAGACTCATCATTAAACAAAATAATCATAATAGGGAGCATGTCGATCCTAATCTATTGAAGAGTTCATTTCCTTTTAAGAATCAATTGAATGCAAGTTAAAATAAAAGGTTTGCTTGAAGGACACTTTCCTTTTGAGTTTATTGATTTTAGGAGTCAGCAGCAACTTTTTTAAGGAGGGTTCTCAAAGAAGAAAGTTGATCCATTATATATTTTTATATTCTAATTTAAGCATTAACAAGATTAGAGAATCTTTACTAAAAATGCATTTTTATATATTTTTCTGGATAGAAGATCAGGACTTATGATTTAAGTTTGGTTTTTAAATTGATAAGAGAGATGACAACGAGAGCAGAGGAAGTAGAATTTAAAGATATTTATTAAAGGCGAAATGTAATGAGTCTTAAAGAGTGAAGCAAATAATTCTTGAAAAATGAAATGACCTATCTTATAATTGATATTTCTTACTCCTATTATTATCTATAAGTATAATCTTATCTGAATAGAAAATCTAGCTTTATAAAGAAAGCTTCTTTCAAATTTACTTAGTTGCTCAGATATCTGATAACTCCTTTGCTAATTTATCTACTTCCTCTTAGATGATTTACTTGTCATCCTTCTTTAATTGTTTCTCCTCTTATCTTATTACTATCTAGGCTCTTTGGGTTCCTGTTTGTACTCCCTGTTGGAGAGTAATTCGTTTATAATTTACTATTGTTGTGACTACTTCTGATTATTAGAAGGAGTAGTAGCCTAGCTTCCATGTTTAGATGAGGGATTTTTCTGATGCTGTGGTTGCTAAGTCTGAGAAACGATGCTTTGATTATTTTTCTAATGATTGCTTTGAGGTTTAGACTAGGGGGTGGTTTGCTATTGCTACTTAGAAATTCATGTTCTGCTTTTGCCGCCTTTGGTCTCTGACTTTCATATAATCAGAGGATGGCTACATATCAACTTCCCTCATTGCCTTTTCAATGTTAATCTGCTAGAGTAAATAGGAGCATTTTTCCCATAAGAGCTTGTCTGCCCAAGATTCGCAAACTCTGGAGGAATCTTACCCTTACTGAAATCATAAGAAAACTACAAACTTCATTTTTTGTTTGGGAATATCAAAATCTGATCTTCTCCTTTTATTTTTTAGATTAATTACACACTTCAGTTATTCCCTGACTTTTCAAATGTTCCAAATCATAAGAAGAAGCTTCCTAACAAAGTTGATACTTTATAAAGTTATGCTTTAGAATATAGAATAAGTACATAGCCTTATTTCACACTCCATCATCTTCTAGAGGATCCTATTCATTCATTTTTATATCTCAATACGATAAAATTGTTGATAAATTTATTAAATTAAGTAAATAAAAGCTTTTTCACCTCTATCAAGCAAAAGACTTTATTGTTCATCAATATTTGAGTTTGAATGTCTCAAACTTAAAGTCCATCTCTTGATCCCAAGATTGAGGATTTTGGCCGTTTTAAAATTCTTAACCAGTAAGTTTGACTCTTTGGATTTTATCAGAAGTAAGTGCATCACAAGTTTAAAGCTAATTTTTTCCAAATTTTAATTTTTTAAGAATAATTTTCAATAGAAGAAAATTTAAAAAGGTTTTATTTAATAGACGATTTAGGGTTGTAGGTTAAGTAGAGTATTTGAATAATCTCACCAGAATGCTGTCCATTTCATAATTGGTAGCAGTTTAAAATCAACTACATCCAAATACAAAAACGCAATTATAATTTAATCCATGTCTCGCAATACTTAACAAGATCTACTCTGGCTTCCTTTTGCTTTATCTTGCAAAACAACCTCGGGCTTGATTTATTATGCCAAGGTAAACGAGTCCGAGAAGAATGTTGCTACAGGGTTAAGTTTCTTCCTATTGAGTGCTCATAGATAGTCTTAAATAAAAAAAATATTTATAAGTGTAAAAAGGCTATAAATTTTGTATGATAAAACAATTTTTTAATTTAAATTGCTCTTTTATATTTTTTAATTAAATTTAAAAATTGGTAATAAATTTATAATGAAAAATTAATAAAAGTTTTTTTCTTTTTTAAAATTATTAGTTTTAAAAAAATTAATATTTAACTTGCTATAAAATTTTTTTTGCAATTATGCATTTTACAATTAAGAAACCAGTAAAGGTTGAAATAAAACACCTTTGGCTGCTAACTATTTTTGGATCACTATGGGCTAACTTCACATTCGCAACCAAGCCTTAAAAACGATTTTTATCCCCTTTCAAATATCAAACAATAAGATTCTGAATTAGTAAATGCAGAGTTAAAGACTAAAAGCTCTGTTATATCTTAACCTTTTGTAAAATTTCCAGCTAGATGCTTCAGAAGCCCTGGGGGTTACTGAATAGCCATTTTAATAATTTCAAACTCGAGATCTATAATTGTCAGATATCTTAAATTTAAGCAATTTATATACCTCTTACTAATTTAATGCATTACAGTTTAAGTAAAGAGCAAGAAAATACAATTAAAAGGCTACTCTATCCTCCAAATGCAGAAGAAACCTTTTCCTCAAGAAGAACATACTCTCAGATTAGTAATACTAAAAAGGCAGAAGAGGAGAGGAAGAAAAAACAAACTTAAAATCAATAATAAATTTAACAACAGCCAAACCAGCCTATAAAACCTGAAAATTTTGACTCTTGTATATTAGTCATTTTCTTTCAAATTTAAACTCTGGTGCTAGTTCACTTGGACCAATCAAGTCTGGTAGTGTCCTAAGAAACTCTTCTATGGATCAGTACGTCAATTAGAGTAAAGAAAACCTTTTGATCTTTATTTTCTAAAAGAATACATCTATGATAGCTACACTTTTCACATGATTCCTCACTCTCATTAAGACGTAGGTTGGCTTTCAACAATGGACGAGTACTACAATACCTTTGTTAGAACCATACTAGATAGAGTGTATGCTTCGCTTATGAGCTACCCTTAATACACATTCAACCATGCTGAGATTAAATTCTTTGAAATGTGGTGGGAGGATCAAAATAAGACTGTTAAAGACAACTTGTTTCATTTTGAAGCCGCTTTTTTATTAATGAACTTTCGATCTTTAGTTAAGAGCGGGAGATTTGAATTTATCAGTGGTGGAATTTCTTCAACTGATGAAGCTGCTCCTATTTTCAATGACATGCTGCTGAACATCTAAGTTGGGCACGACTTTCTAATGAGAGAATTTGGAGTGACTCCTAAGGTTGCATGGCATGCTGACGCTTTCGGTCATTCATTAGCTAATGCTATTTCTTTAAAAATTTTTAAATGCAAGGTGTTTTAAGATCTAGGCTTTGAAGCCATATTTTTTGGAAGGATTTCAGACATTGAAAAGCAAATCTTGAAGAACGAGTAGAGTTTATAATTTGAGTGGCGACCTACTTTTGAGGGGCCTCAGGCCCGATGAGTTCTGATAAAACCTTGCTAACTACTTTTATGTATAAAACTTACACCTTTCCCTGGATGTCATACTCTAAGAAGTTTGGAACACTGGCAGTATCCCAGGAAGCTCCAAAATCATGAATTAGGTAGAGCAAATTTTTATTATAATGATTAAAATTTTAAATGGCCAATAAGTATTTGAGTTGCTTCCATGACATGGCTGAAAGCTAAAAACCTAAAATATTATAATGCCGGTAGGAGATGATTTTACATACCAATATGCAGGAGAGACTTTCAAATTTGTCCTTTCTTCATTAAATTAATTAGCTCATTTAATTTGTGGAATCTTTCGCTAAAAAGATTACAAACTCTCGGTGGAAAGTTCAAATTCAAGTTCAGCACTGTTCAAACTTATCTAAAGCCGTAAGAAAAGAAATGAATGAGGATGAAGATATAGTATATTTATTTTATGGTAAAATATTAGTTTTTCATTAGTTTACATTCTGAATACAACGATGATTTTTCCCTTTGCACATGCAGTACAGCCTACATTTCTGGAATGGTTACTAACTTCTAGACCTAACTTTAAGGAGATTCTAAGAGATCTATCTTATTCCACTCACCAGTATTTATTTTAACTCATTTTTTTTTAAAAACCAGAGCTTGGCTTTTATAGCATAGACTAAATTCTAAAACTGGATCCATTATAGAAATATTAAATTCAAAGTTTAAGCTAATAGAGCTTAGGACATGCTCGCAGCATACTAACATCATGATACCATTACTGGAAACCTCCAGAAATTATTGAAGTAATTTATAAATAATATATTTAATTGTTGCTTTGAGTGAAATTAGAAATACAACTCTTTAGAGAGTAATTTGATGCCAAGGGTCTTAATGAAATATTAGATTTATTAGAATTTAATGAAGGACTTGCTGAAGAGGAGGGCTTGAAATCTCACGATTGAAGGATTTACCATAAGACCAAGAAAAGATCTCTAGGAAATTCTCTTGTCAAGATATAGCCCAAGTAGTTTTATAAGCTTCAATCCGTCTCTGTTTGACTAGCCCTTCCTAACTTTTGAAGTTGACTACTCTTGCTTGAAAGCTTACATAATTTGTATTTTGTACTAGCTTTTGTTTGGGACAGAGCACTCAAAAAGCTAGATAAGGTGTAGCACTCTATTTTCTGTCATGAGGAGACAAGGAACAAAGACATTGGATGTGATGTTTACATTCATCACGCGATATAGCCTCTGGACACTTAGATATTCGTTATTGAAAAACAGGCTTGTGAAAATAAAGAAGAAGAAATAGACCCCTCTCACGATTCAGAGCATAAACGAAATTCGTTATATCTTCTTATTATTTGCAACCACCAGGGCCTCCTCTAGACCCTATACCAGACCCTAATAATGTTCCACCTCCTCCAAGCCCTCCTGCTGGTGAGAGAGAAGGGCCTAAAAGAAATCAAGATCATCCTCCAAGGAAATCCTAACCTGGAGCCTTTGTAAATGCAGAAAAATAAGATGATATGTATAATAGATCCTCAGAATTCATGACTGATTTGGCTAATGAATATGATTTATAAAATATTATCCTAAATCTATTCATTAGTGGAATTATAATCATCAATACCTAATCAAGATTTTTTCGATTTTAGTAAGATACTCAAATAATTTCTCAGATAAAGGAATTAGATTTCTTAAAATTATAAGATCAAAAGAAAAAATAAATTCTGATAAAAATACAATTTTGTATAATTCACTTATTTAAATGATCTAATTTGAATGATGGGATGGCGATAGGCTCTGAGGAGTGTCACTTATTTGTTACTGATTACGATAAGAGCTCAGTAGATTTCAGATACAGAGAGTTAATTGATAATTCTAGCGAGGAAAAGTATCAAGACAGAAGCTTCAGACTAGAGTTTAAGTACTACACACCCTTCACCTAGGGAGGCATGCAGAAAAGTGGAGTTTATACTTTCAAGACGATTAATGAGGACTCTCTCCCTTACCCTATCTAAGTTACTTAAATCAAATGCTTATAATATGAGCTTACAATCTATTTATATAAATCGATGCCTATCCTCAGGGTGAAATAGAGTAACTACTTATTAACTTCAAGGCAGCAGGCCCCAATCCTTAACTATCAGCTTAAAATTCACAAGTCAAGATTAAGTTGATACCCACTCCTCTAAAAAGTCCCTCAGATCCTGATGGCTCAGATTACACGAATGGTTGTCCTCCACTTGAATTCGAAGTAGACTTTAATTCAATCGAAATGAATATGGATGCGACCATTAACTGGATTGACCTTGGGTTCTCAAATAGGTCCCTTGAGCGACAATCCAGGAAAGAAAATAGATAATGAGGGAGTGTTTTACACAGATTCAAATGGACTTGGAATGGTTAAGAGATAATTCAGACATGAGGTTTAAAATATCGACAAGCTGAAGGTTACAGCCCCTGAAAACTACTATCCAGTCACTACTGCTATATTTATCGAATCTCCGATCAGTCAAACTTATTTCTTTAAGTTATAACTAAATGATAGTGATGAATGACAGGTCTCAGGCAGGAACAGGGTTTAGAAGAGGGTAAATAGAGCTGATGTTCAACAGAAGAGGCTAAACCTCAGACTCTTTAGGCATGGATGAACCTATCAACGAATTAGATGAGACTTAACTACCAATTAAAACTAACCACAGATATTTCTTGAAATTCACACCAACCAGGTAATTGGCATTTAAGACTAACAAATAATTTCATTTAATGTCTTTAATAGAAAAGATTATAGTAAATTAAGATAGAGTGGAGATTTACTCTAATGGATATTGGCTTCAGTATTAAATTCCATTACATAAATTATTATAATAAGCAAATTTATTCACAAAACAAGTTCTGATATGAGAAGCAACCTTTCTATTTAAAAAAAATTATTTTCACTTCTCCTCTTAAGTGGTTGGAATGGACTCACAAAAATTTTTCAAAATTTATGAAAAATTATATTTTTCCCCCCTTAAAAAGTTCTAAGTTTCAAGGCAATCATTTCCTTTCTCAATTAATTTTCGCTTTTATTTGTATGAATTTTCACTAAGATGCGGGTTGGCTGTACACAGTAGATGAATACTTTAGTAGCGCAGTTTCTGGCATTTATACCTCAGTTTATAATGCGTTGATGAATGATTAATCTAAAACTAAAAAGTACACCATGCTGAGATATACTTCTTCACAATGTGGTGGGACATCTAGAATGATCAGGTAAAGACAAACTTCATTAAATTGTTTTAATGGTTATATTTTTAATAATTTCAAGTAATTAGTCTCCGATGGTAGATGGGAGTTTGTAAATGGAGGTTGGGTAGCGAGTGACGAGGCTTGCCCCACATTCCTAGAGATGATAGAAAACTTTAGAACTGGCCACGAATTCCTAATGTCAAATTTTGGAATAAGACCTACTATAGCTTGGCATATTGATGCCTTTGGCCACTCAATGTCGACTGCTTAACTTTTCTTGGACATGAACTATCAGTCGCTGTTCTTTGCCAGGCTAACTGACAATGAAAGAAGCTACAGAATATAAAACTAAGAAATGGAAATGCTCTGGTATCCAACCTTCATCGATGAAACAGGAAATATTATTTTAGTCACTATACACAAATATACTTTTGAATATGCAATCATATTCTTAGCCTTTATTTACTCATGACTTCTATCATCATTACTCTGCTGTGTGTGGAATATCAGTCCAAAATTTTTTCAACACAGCCAATACAAAATCTTCTTATGCACAGCAACTTAATAATTTTAAAGCTAATCCTCAATAGTTAACTAGCTGTCTGGATGGTTTCAGCGCAGCTTATAAGACAAATAATCTTTTATGGATGTGGGGAGATAGTAAATCATTATAACTTATAGCTTAAATTTATTTTAAAGAGATGATTTCTCTTTCGTTTACGCATAAGATAATTGGGACTTCATGGATGGGATAATTTCCATAGTTAAATCTCAACCCAATAACAAATACAATTTTGTCTATTCCACAGTAAGTGAATATTACCAAGCTGTAATGAGTTAGGTTGAAGCATAAAAGCTGACGTTGCCTATTTAAAATGAGGATTTTCTCCCTCTGAGGTAAATTTACAGTGAAAGCTATTGGTCAGGCTATTACACAAGCAGACGTCTTGAAGAAACTGATCAGAGATTTTTCAAAACTTGTCTTTGTGAGCTCTAACCTCTATTCTATGCAATGGTTTTAAACTCATTAAGACTCTGAATTTAAACCAATGTTTAATTTCTAAAGAATTGCTGTAAGAAGGCTACCAAAAGCAAAGAATGCTCTCTCAAGAGTTGAGCTTGATGCTTCATCACGACACCATTACTGGAACTTCAAAAGAGTATGTTGTACTTTATGATCAGTAAAGAATTAAAACTGCTATAAACATGAATACACCTCCTCTTTAATAATTTTATTACATTTATCTAATTAAAATCCTCTTGCAAAGATAGTCCAGTAAATGTTAAAGCAAAATAAGTTGGACTTCATTGACAACTCATAAGTTGTGTTTTGCTCACCAGAGGCCAGTGATCGAATTAATGAGTGCCCAAAAGTTTCTCAGTTTAATGGAAAAGCATACAATCCTTAGTAAGATCCCACTGGTGGCTCTGATTTTGTATTCCTCATTCATAATCCCTCAACTTAAGTAATTTGGTACTCAAAACTGAAATTCACTCATCCAAATCTAGACATTTAAATTTTTATTTAGCAGTGGAATCCCATTTCTTAGTAATTTGTTAAGGCTAGCGCGGAAGCTTTTTGTATAAAAAACTAAGATGGAAACTAAGAATGTGATGTTATAATTGCTTAGAGAATTACAGTATAAGGGTTACTTGCTCTCAAAGTAACCTTTGACCCTCAAAATTCGATTGAGGTAAAACCTACACCCCTTAAGGAATCTCTCTAATTTTATGTTAATCCATAGAAAATGAGAGAGTTAGGCTTACTTATACTTCCTTTTCTAAATAAACGGGACATCTAGACTTTAACTTTGAGAATTTGACAGCCAGCGAGGATGATAAGAATAGAGTTTAACAATTAACTTTGAGTTTTGAAAATATAATTGGGGAAGCTAGGCAGGTGCTTATGTTATGTATACTGGCTCTTCCTCCGCTCCTTATAATCATGATTTAACAGACAAGGATGTATTTTAGGGAAGATTTGGGAGTTAGATGGTGCTATATTTTTAGAATTAATAAGGATTGAAGATGATGAGTGTGGTGAGGATTAATCTTTACAATGGAAAAGTTATCTTAAACTCCTCTCTAAACTTGAGATTAGGAGAGAGTGAAGAAGCTCACTTTTAAAATACTCAAAACTCAGAAATAGCTCAAACTAATGACGTTTATGAGGAGATTGAATTAGATATATTCTTCGCAGGGATAGACAACTCAGAAGGAAGTCAAGACGTAGTTATTAGATTCTCATTAAAATTAATCATAGTTAATTGCTAAGATTCGAGGCATAAAGTTTCACTAACACTTAAGGAAAGTTCTATACTGACTCGAATGGCTATGGGATAGTTCAGAGAATTACTGACGAGAAAAAGAATTTTTCAACTTCAACTTAATAAGGACCAGCTTCCAATTTTTATCCCATCAACTCGGGTATTTATATACAGAATGAGGATTAAATAATTCATTAGATTAAAATCCTATTAAGAATGAAGATGCATAAGGAGTCAATTATTACTTGAGCGTAATGGGTGATAGATCATAGGGAGCTAGTGCTACAGAAGTGGATCAATTGAAGTCACTCTAAATAGAAGGGGATACACAAATGATAATTTGGGAATGCCAGAAAATCTTAATGAAAATATTTAGCCTACAAAATTTAAATTATGATGTGGACAGCAACAACAAAGGACTTAATGTGAGCACAAAAATGATAATTAAGTTCAGTAATTCAAGGGAGCAGATTCACAAAGCTATTCATACTAACTTCTTCAAAAATATTTACTCACCAATGATAGCTCTAACACAAAATTCTAACATCCAATAAGACAGCAAGAATAAAAGTTTTTTTATACCCCTTCTTATATTTCTAAAATGATAAATAAGTTTATTGGGAAAGTGATAGACCCTTACTTTTATGAGTTAGAGGACTTAAGTAGATATCTCTAAGAATAAGGAAATTATTTAGATGTTCAATTCTCTCTTTATGAAGGTACTACGGATTCAGTTTAACTAAGAGTTACTTCATTCCTACCTTAAAATTTTTATCATTTTAAAATGTAAATGAAGACGAATTATTGAACTTAATATCAAAATATTGCTCTCTTCAATTAACAAAAGATGATGATCAAAAGAATTGTGCTAGAGAAGCTTTTGAAATTGTTGAATATGATCTTGAAGGCTTTTAAGATCATTTTTATTTTTTTAATCAAAACTTGCCATAAAGAAATAGTGGAACTTTGCAAACTCATATTTACAAGATAAATAAAAAATAGCAGATGACCATTTAATGATAAAGAATCCTATATAAGTTTTATATCCTCTAACTCAACTTTCCTAAATAAAAATTTTGCTATCATACTTTATGCTTGTTGTAGTAATTCTTTCAATGCTAAGACTTTCTAAAGAGATCTCGTCATGTCTTGCCTTCATCACTTTTGGAATAAACTTTTCTCCTACACCAAAGCCTTGTCTCTATAGTTGGAAAATATTTCCTCTTTCAACAGATCCATCGGCCAGTCTCTAAGCTGTATTTTGTAAGTATTGCTGCGAATGCGATCTACTCTTAGGAATGTGCTTTCCCGTATCTTGAGTGATACCTTGACTTAGGATCAGTTCAACATCAGCCTATTCATCAACATCCTGGCTCATGATGACTCGTACTCTTTTTTCGTTGCTTCTCATAAGCAACAGTAGTCATCATCTTTGCTGCCGCTACAATTTAGAAGAAACTTCTCTTGAATGTTAAAGAAGGTGCCATTCCCTCCTGGCATAGAAGCTTGTTAGAAGTTGATTATAGTTTTGATATCTCAAAGGAGATCCGTGATACTGCGTGGAGGCCTGATAGGGGCTAACTCCTTCATCATCTGTTAACTGCGAAAACGCCCTGCTTTGTGATTAGACTGAAAATAGGTACTTCCTTTTTAAGCCGTAAAGTTTGTGTTGTAATTTTGTAACTGATAGGCCCCACTCTCGAGTTCATTTATCTTTGAGGCATAGTCTAGATTATTTGACTTGTAGTTATCTTCAAGTCTGCGATAGTCTAGCGAAGCAAATGCCATTAAGCCTTACACATTTGCTGAGTCCTGCGATAATTCTCTTTTATGTTCTTCAGAATCTCCACGAGCGCATTGCTAAATATAGTCTCCTTAAGTCATCTTATAAATTTGCTATTCTTGAGTTGAATTCATTTAGGCTAATTAAATATAAAATCAGCACATATAGTTAGCTTGCTTATTAAACAATTGAATTTTTCTAATAGCCTGAGTATGTTCAGGAGATTTATTTCCCATCATGAAATGGCTTAAGTATGGGGACATTAGATTTTGCTTTTTTAAGCCAGTTCTGTTAGCTCTAGTTAACCCACTTCTTACTGTAGAATTTTAAGCTTTCTCATTAGATTTCATTAAGAACTCTTAGAGATTTTAAGCCTGCCTTTGATATTGTAAAGCTGGGTTATTTCCACTTATAAGATTGCTTATGCTAACATTAACTAAAACTTAGAATAATTAGTTTGAAGTTTAGGATCATTATTCTTCTATCGTTTAGAATTTGAAAGCATGGTTCTCTAGTTATTAATAGTGCTGAGTTGTGATCTCTTACTCAATTATCCCATGAGAATCTGCTACCTGGTTGTTCTAAATGATTCCTGTCCTTGATCGAATGAGCTGAAATAGTTTAGACCTGCACTCCTCTCTTTTGAGCAATTGCTGAGAGCTAAGTTTAAGGAAATCTTAGGGACCTTCTGATTAGTGATTGGAGTTTTTTAATTCTCTTTTGAAACTGCACTTAACTAATGCATAACATCTCTGTGTGAAAGATTTGTAGAGTCTGATCCATTTCGATAGCTGTTCAATGCTTCCATCGCAAGTGCTGCACTCTATGAGGCATCATCTCCTGAGCTTTTCCTAATTACCTATGGCTCTTCTATAGGGTTCTTATCGTTATTGAACTAGTTGCAGGAAGCGTAATATTCACCATCTATGAATTTCTTATTTAGAGAAGTTTTAATTCTGAGCTCCTAAACTGGCGACCCTTAGAAATCAAGTAGTTTCAAAGCTGAACTAGAAGATTTGAGAGGGAAATCTAGATTAGTAACAAAGCAAGCTCCAATTTGGTTATTTAGATCTTCCTTTTCATCTGAGGAGGGTGGGTCAAGGTAAGCTAAATGTTCTTGATCTTCGATTAAGAAAGCAGATTACGCAGCAGGTTTAGACATTTCTTCTCCAAATGAGTAAAATCGATTTAATAAATAATTCAGATAATTTCTTACAATTCATTTCAAATTCAAATTTAACAACTCCCCTCCAGACTTAAAAGGAAAGCGAAATATTGTGAATGGTGAATATGATAGCTCACCAATAGGAAGGTAAATAAAGGAGTCAGGAGAATTCATACTCTAGCTGCAAGAGGTTTAATCGTCTATTGGTGCTCAAACTGTGACTAATTCAACTGATGAACAAGACTCCACTCCATTGCAGAATGAGGCCATCGCTAAGATGCTGCGACAGACATCTGAGTAGCTTTAAACTTCTAAAGTAGCAACAAATTCTTAAAATTTCACAAATTAAGCAGCTTTGTAGCAGCCTAGAAGAGTTTTGGTTGCTGTAAATGATAAAGTAAAGAAGATGTTCCACATGGACAAGATAAAGAGAAAAGTTTCTCCCTCTCTCTTAATGGACAATTTCATGCTCAACAAGAGTTCTCTCAACTTTTAGAATGCATAAGAAAATTAAAAGCAAGTATAAATCAATAGAATACCTCAGAGAAACTTTGAGCAGGTCAAAATTTAAAAAATTAAAGGAACGGTTCCTATCATCACAAATACTCTAAAGCCTTAAACCAAATTAGCTTCGGATAATCTTAGCCTCTCAGGACTTTAGTACTCCATGTAAAATGATTATAGCAAAAATGAAAAGGCTCTTAATGATAAAAGAGCTGCTATGAGATCCACTCAACTCAAGAGGTAAATAAATCTTTTTAAATCATTTTCTTAAATTTTAAATGAAGAATCTGAGTGACTGTAATCTCAATCAAATTAAGAATCTTGCTTAATTATCTCTCAGCAAATATAATTCTGAGTAGATAGAGAATCAAACTATAAATAAAGAAAATATTCAAAAGCAAGCAAACTGAAATGAGGAAGGTTCAATTCTTCAGATCTAATCTTTAGATTGTTAACTAGATGAAATGATCTCTATCGAGAATCTATAAATATTGAAATTGATTTAGTTGTTTAGTTTAATTGGTTGTAAATTTTTTTTTATTCTTTTAAACTAAACAACTAAAGTAGATCAATTGAATTCTTATTCATTTTAATCATCACTACTGGATTCATCATTTTAATCCTTCATTTATTGATAATTTCGTTTGTAATCTTCGTATTCCTCTTGGTTACTATAACTTAAAAATAAATATTGGCATCTCTTTCTTGAATTTATTCATCATTATATCCATTCTCACTACTCTTTTCTTCTTCATCATCTGGAGCAGAATAATCTTTGGCTCCATTATTCGCCAAATTTTTGAATTCCTCCTCCAAAAGCATCCTCTGTCTCAGAAGATCATCTCTTCTTTTAGCTTCCTCTTGTTGAGCTGAGCTTTGCACTTAAAATCTATAAGTTTATTAAAATATAAATATTCTATTCCAATTTGAAGCCGCTTCATTCGAATATTCTTCCTCTTCATTATCTTATTATCATAAAAAATATTAACAAAGATCATATTTAATCTTGCTCTTAACTAGGTATCATCTTCTCTTCTTCATCATAGTCAAAGATATAAATTTTAAGATAATTTAAAAGACTATATTTCTTCTCTATTAAACTTAGGATACGTTGATAGCTTGACCTGATTATTATCTAGAGCCTTATCTTTGATTAAATTATTGAGTGGTTCTATTAACTGTCGCTGGTATTTAACTTCTTGATCCAAATTAATTAGGCTATCTATTTTAATTTCTGGCACTATTGGTACGTTGATTAGAATTAATTATTGAACTATTTGAGCTAGCTTGGGTAGATCTCCTTGCGTTATTTGCAATTGGAGGAAGCGAAATATTTCCACCACCTCTGCTACTCTATGTCGTAGTATCTTCATGACCATATGACATAAAATCAAATAAGTGAATTGGATCGTGGGTTGCAGAAATAAGATCAAATCCCAATTCTTAATTAGAGATGTAATAGAGGCCTTAATGATTAGAGATCACTGATTGGATAATAGAGATTAAAACTAATATTGATTGGTGTTTAATATAATGCTTAGAGATAAAATTAAAAACCTAATGTTAATTGGATTACTCTATAGAGATCTGTGATAAACCAATGGGGTGTCATTATTTAATTAAAACCTAATCTTTTCCTATTTAATTATATTATAATCTCACCCCCCACTTTTTCTTTAAAGTCTGACAATGTTCTTCTAGATGATGTTTCTAGCCTTTTAATTAAGATAAATCTAATTTCTACAACTCACGATCCAATTCACTTATTTGATTTTATCAGTGTTTTCTTCGTCTGTATCTTGCTGTTAGATTCTTTAGTTATTTGAAACTTAAATTTGCCTTGCGTTCAAACTCAATTGATTTGTGAACTAGTTTTAGCCTTCTCTTTGCAAGTTTGCAGGGCCATTTCTTAAGCTAGCAGCTCGTGGAGGCTTCTTGACAATCTTTTAACGAGTTTGCTATTGATTGTTTGATCTTTGACCAAAACCAGAGAATTGTTGACCATCATCAATTTGACTCTATGAGCCTAAACCATTGGCGATAATTCCCAAATTTTCAACTTATCCTTAAGCTTGATTGAATTGATTAACATCCTTATGTAATCTTAGCTTATTTTTGTTTAGTCTCATAGCTTTTGACATTTAGTTTGGAGCAAAGTTTTCTCTCCCATTATTTTAGTTATTCATGAATAGCTCAAAGTGGTTACTGCTAATTGGCTAATTAGGAGTTACCTCGTTAAGTTAAATGCCTAGGGTTGTTTAAATATTATTTGCGATTTAATTTTTAGGCATCTAAGATAAGCCTCTTCTAATGTTTTATTTATTCTAATTTTTTGATTGTTTGTTTTCTTCTCCTTGGCTTTAGCTGGCTCCATTCACACTCAGTAAATTAGTGCTTTCGAAGCCGAAGTTGGATTGTGAAGATGGAAAGTTATTAGCTTAGTTTTGGGCTTATTATTAAGTAATATTTCTCTACTATAAGGGTGCCTGCTGAAAGGATAAAGATTGCTGCTATCCATGATTATTCTAAAAGACTTATTGCCCAGAGAGTCCAAAATTCAAATCTTGAGTTTACTCAGGTAGGAGTCTATGCTTCTATACTCCAAGAGGCTTTCTATTCAAGTTTACTTTTGTACCCCCAAGTTACCTCACCCTAAAGTCTTATTGAGTGTGATTAAAACATTAATACAAAGGATTCTAGGTATATATCTACTGCGGCTCTACCATTTAAATTCCTACACCTGAAATTCCAAAGCTAGTGGGCTACGCTCTTTGTTGCATTTCTTGTAAAATTTATTGCTTAGTTTCCTCTATAAGTTTCTTTTTGGGATCCTTTTTAGGCTTTCTATAATTTATGTTGTGAAGCGATCGCTCATATCCATCTACTATGGGTTTATCGCAGAGTAAGCATTTCCCTTTCTTAAGTCTAAACATATCCTCCAAGCAGTTCTTATGCAAGAAGTGATGGCAGTTTTTTAGGGATAACCCTTTAGTTTTATCTTCAATAGTTCCAGAGCAAAATGCGCACATTGGTCTTGGCTCAGCTAAGAACTCCTCACTTTGCTAAAACTAATTTTCATAAGCCTGGACTAAGTATTTTGGAAGTGGAACTTTAAAAATAAGTTAACTTTTTAAGAAGCCTGTTCTAATTAGAGTAGCATGTCGTAATCTTCTGGCCTAATTTCTCTAGTTTGTAATTATTGCATTAGCTGAACATATTCGCTGTTATGAGCAGATGCGTTTCCTCGAAAAGCTGGCTCCCAATCTTTATCAGCAGAGGGTCTCATCATGAATTCATGATGATCATGGTATTTCCCACTGAAGCAAAGCTTGCATACTTCAACATTCTATGAGAAAATAAATTTTCTAATTGAGTCTTACAGCGCAAAATATGCATTGATATTTTGCTTCAATCAGTGTTCGTTTGCAGCAATAACATTTAAAGCTTCTTTGATTTTAGGAGTCCACTTTGCTTGATTTTCTGGCATTGTCACTTTTTTCTTGCTTTTCTTCTCTATATTTCTTAGTCTCTTCTTTAAGTTCATCAAGAACATTTGGTCCCCAATCTATTCTGCATAACTATATTGAAAGTTGTGTTAAAGGTAACAATTAATTCTTACAGGGCAAGTGATCTTCTGAGCAACTGATATCTTATGCTTTGCATACGGTTCTATACACTCTGTGTGAATAATTTTCCCGCACCCGTACTAGCAATAAGTTAGATTATGATCTGGCTTCATGACATCGTAACAGATGCAACAAGTTTCATCCTTCCTCCAAAGTTTATCTCTCTACCTTCTTTCTTTTATCTTAAAATTTAAAGCATGCAATAGAGATACTATCAGTCATTTTGCCACTTTATCCGGATACTTTAGTTTCTTCCTAATTTCGATTTGATCTCTGTTGATGCTGTTGACTCATCCTAGTCTGAAGAATTCGAGATATCTCTGAGTCGATATAGGAAAGTTGCCAAAGCAAGGGATCACTATCTGGAATCTTGAAAATTTTATTCAAAGCAAATATCTAAAGAGTCTTTAAATGGATAATGAATTGCTTACAGTATGAACGCAGTGCTCTTGCTTTCCTCCTCCACATGAACATGTAACCTCTGATCCTATCTGCACTTTGTATTTTCGATGCTCTGTATCCTCCAGGACTAATTTTGTAGGTCCTGTTTCTTGCACCAGATAGAGTCTGATGGATTAAGTCAGGTCAAACAAATTCATGAACCCCTATCTTTGTAAAATAAAGTGGAATTAAAGTACAGGTGTAGGTCTTGCTCTATAAGGCTTACTTCTTGACATTTTTAAATTTATGAAATTCAATTTTATAAGAACTCTTTAACCCATTTATTGATAGAGAGGAAACAATGAGTTAATGATATTGGAATCTAATGCAAATTTTGATATATTTTGATAAGATAATAATATACTTAGCGTAAAATTTATTTTCAACATTTCACTATATTTGTCGTTAATATCTTAAAGCTTTAATTATAAGCATTTAGGTAAAAACTAAATAAAACTCGAAGAAAAGTTTAAAGTAAAATAAAAGTAAAATAACATTTAATCTACATTTTTAATTTATATTGAGTTTGATCAATAAATATATCCATAATGGGATAGTGCTACACTTCATGCCATCCAAGAGGAGAGGGTTCAAATGCAGGAGACTTGAGAGGTTAGTTTGCTAACAGAACTAGCATTCAAAAACCTATCTAAAGCTTATTAACAAACTTTAATGATTTAAAGCTTAGGAGGCAGGAAGGGTGGCAAACAACATCATAAAGCTAATCACAAGAGATATTTTTCAAATCAAACGTTAGCGTCTCAATACTCTTTCGTCAACTAATTACTATTTTAACTCAGTTGCAGCCACCTCAAATATAATTTACTTTCCTAATTTGAAATGACGCGATGAGGAATCATGCTCACGCATTAAGCACAATAGATGCTCACTATGCAGAGTAAGAAAGCGTACTCGATATGAATTTAGTTTCTCTGTAAAACTTTAAATTTGTATTTTCTCAGACATTTGTAAGGAGCAAGTATAAAGTGGCAGAGGCTACTCAGAGCTCTATGATAGAGGATAATTTAGGCCAATCAATGAATAGAAACTTTTCACTTGCCTAATAAAATACTGGAGCTTTCACCGATCGAAATCAAATGAAAAGAGCGAATAATCAAAATTTTTCATGATGCTATGATCCTCAGATTACTCATATAATTTTTCATTTAACTTAAGTGTTGTTTAGATTGAAAGCCTAAACTAACAAATCGACTAAAGCTATCTTGCTGAAGCATAATTCAAAATGAGCTAACTGGAACAGCAAACCTAACTTCAGCAGGCAAAATCATTTGTTTAAGTTCATCACAATAAAGTTAGATCTTCAAACAATTAATTTTAAAATCATTATATATCTGATGGAATGCTTTAAAAACCAATTCATCTATAGAATAGCATGATTCTGCCATCTGCATTTAATTTAATATCTTAGAACAAACCGAGATATGAAAAGTAAGAGAGTAACAGAATTACCTCGACTCAAAATAATGATT
This sequence comes from Tetmemena sp. SeJ-2015, assembly GCA_027382625.1. Taxonomy (NCBI): domain Eukaryota; phylum Ciliophora; class Spirotrichea; order Sporadotrichida; family Oxytrichidae; genus Tetmemena; species Tetmemena sp. SeJ-2015. Next base: position 233,209 of record JAJKFJ010022070.1, on the reverse strand, counting down.
CCTTGAAATACTCATATGATAAACCTCATAAGAAGATCTTATCTCCCAAAAGAGACAAAAGAATTAACTAGCAGATTCTTCTTCAACAAGAGATATAGAGAATGAAAAAGCAAAATAAACATCTTTTCCTCAAAGATTATGATAAGAAACTCAACAACGAGCAATAGAACGTTTTTAATTTATTATCTAGAGCTTAGTCCCAGTGTAGAAGACTTGATTCAATATCACTGTAAAGGAAGGCAAAAGATAGCCTTACTAAATCAACATAAAGAGGAATTATTCATTTAGCTTGACAGAAACTACTAGAGAAAATCTGAAATCGAAAAGAGGATATATGAACTCGCTCAATTATAGAAAAATGAGACAGGTTTTTGTGATATATTTTTATAATTTTGATACCAAGAAAATCCTATTTGGAAATCAAATAGTAGAGTTACCTTACAATAGCCAAGGGTATTTATTTTTTAAATTTAAGGCTATGAAAGTAATGAAAAATTATTGATTGAAATTCAAGACATATAAATCATTGCAACATATTTAATTCTGAAGGGATTAATCAAGAAAATAAAAAAATTTTTAAATAAAAAATTTTAAGCAAAGGAAAAAACTCATAAGAATAAAGGAATAGAGAAGCTTTTGGGCCAAAAATTTTAACCCTTTTTCATTTTTAAAATTGGGTTTTGAAAGGTTTGGGGCCCTTAATTTTGAGAATAATTTAAAATTCAAAATTAATTTTAAGAATTAAAAACCCCTTTCTTGGGGAAAAAATTTCTTTTCAAAACCCAAATTTTTTTCAAGGGGGAAGTCTTAAATAAAAAATTTAAAAATTTTTTTTAATTAAATCCTTAATCATCTTTATGATACTTTTTATCCTAAAAAGATGCCAATTTTAAATTTATCCATTCAAAAATATTCGAAAAAAATATGCTAAAATTTTTTAAAATTCTAGCACAAAAAAAATTTGTTGAGGTTTAAAATTAAAAAATTATAATCTCTTTAAAATTTTTTTTTCCAAAAAAATTCCTAAAAAATTTAAAGTTTAAACAATTTTTTAATTTTTTTTTCCTTATTCACAAGGTTTTAATGTAAAAATTATAAAATTTTTTTTAAAAAAACCCCAAAATTTAAATTTAAATTTAAAAAATTTTAGTTTTTAAAAAATTTTTTAAATTTTTTTAGAAAAAAAAATTTTTTTCCCCCCTAATATCCTTTTTTTAAATTAAAAATTCATTTTTGGAAAAAGTAAGATCCTAAAGAGAAGTAAAAGTCAAAGGGAAAGAAAAAGTATAATTCAGACGTAGAAAATATATTTCTCTCAACAGAACAGGATGAACTATAAGATTAAAATAATAGATTATAATTTATTATAAGAGAGACAAGACCTTCTTTAGAATAATTTCTAAACATTTGTAACTTCAAACGGTAAGCAAGAGTTACAGCTTTCACGTGAAGATTCAATGCTGCATAAAATGATGAGAATAGATGACAAAAGAATTACATTTTTTACTACTAGATCCCTTACTGTAAATTCATAAAACTCATCTTCAATATTTTTAATCTGATTAGAATCTCAAATTATCCAAAAAGCAATATAAAACTTAGATAAGCTCAAGTTTAGACTAGGAATAGGACTAAGACAATAATTTCATCTTAGAAAATGCAGTTTATAACTGCTTTACTCTATACTACAGCTAGAAGTAATCTTAAATGTCACAAAAGAAATTTTATAAACTAATTTGTAATGGTTTCATAATTTTCCATTGAGCTATCGATAACCGATTTATTTTTAAGATGGAATTTCAGAGATTTAACTAGCTAATCCACATACCTTTATGATAAATTAATTCAAAGATGGGGTTATTTTTGAAAAGGACATTAGTTTCTTACCAAAGAGGGATTTCTAAATCATAGAAACTACACAAAATAACTTGAAAGACATTTTAATTTAAATATTTTGTCACATAATAAGTAGAAATCCTAAAATCATAGTGACTTTTAGAAAACTGCAGACTGTATCAACTAAGCGATAGTTAAGGTGAAGGTGCAAAGATTAGAAGATGAAAGGACTCTATGTGAAGAGCAACTTTAACTTGTAGAAGAGAGAGTTAACTATTTGGAAGAGTAAATCGACTAATTAGATTTTCTTCTATCTTCTAGAGCTCAGCAAGCTCTGGAGTGTTTAATTCGTGTCTTAGTTTTGAGTTTCAGTAGATCATAAGTAATGAAGCAGCTCAGATTAAGAAAAACCAGCATGAGTCAGGTGGCCGCAGCTCTTCGGACCTAGATACCTAAAATAATACAAAGCAATTTTCTGATTCAACTACACCAACCCCTACCACAAACAGAGACGACGACTCTAAGATTTCCCCATTTTCATCTTCAAGCCCAAATAATAAAGATATAAGTAGAAGTAAAGCTAAGAATTATCAAGGCAGCCTTGGTGAGTCAAATTTAATTTCCCTTAGACTAGCTCGGCCTGAGAATCTAATTTATTGAATTTTTTTTATCAGCCATTAAGAAAAATATCTAAGTTCGAAAATGAAGAGTTTTCTCTTGGCAATGGTGATATTGGAGATAGAAGTTAGAAATCTCTCTAATTTTACCTGCGAGGAATAGAGGATGAGCATATTAATCCGCATGAAGGGACCTCTGACAGATAATCTTCAGCAAGGAATTCTCAAAATGCTCTGTTTTATCAGTGCCAGTTAATGTTTGTGGATCCTTTATAAGGCAATCAGACAAATTAAAATATAAAGAATGAGAATGGAATCAAACTAACAGGAGCAGCAAAGTAAGTAATGCCGAAAAATCAAGAGAAGATAATTATTGGAGATAGACTTGAGAGTTTAGCTTCCCAAAGAATTGACACTGATACGGGAACTGAAAAGTCTCACATATTAAATTATATAAATGTGATTCCAAGTATATTAAGTTTGCTTTCTCGCAATTTCGACTTGGAGTCCAACTGAAACTGAAAATAGTAAAATCTATCCATCTAAATTTCATTAACAGAATAGTTCTTAACTTAATAAAAAACAGAGAAGATTTTAATAAGAAAATATCTTCTCTAAATATATTACTCTTGATACTATCTCACAGTGTTTCCCAATTTAATCTCGTGGAATTAGAATTAAGAATAAATATAAAGAGTTCTAACTCCTTTGAACAAATAAAATGGCAACTGCAACCGTTCACTAAGGAAACGGAAATTTTCTAGCTCATGACCCCAATGACGCTTGGAGAAATGAATTGACAGCTTATGAGGCATAGCGCACTCTTGATAAGGGATTCGCTGAGCCCTATGTGAAAAGAACTCACAAAGATATCAAAACTAGAGGGAAACACTCTACAATCCCATCACTTAGTAATTCAATGATCCACATGTCGAGAATCACGTTCAGAAAATAGAAAAGCAAAATTTTGTTGACGTTATTGCGAAAAATAAGGTAAGTGCAAAGATTTTTATCTTCGAATTTTCAATTCCTATTTAATTTTCTGCTTATAGGATCGAGCGTTAAGGTATGAGCAAACATTCGATGTGATAACATTTGAGAATAAACTCAAAGGACTTGAGGGAAACCCTGACTATCCTAAAGAAAAGCAATCATTCATTTAAATAAGATATTGTTCTTCTTAAATAAAAAAGCCTTGGTATTTCAGACCAGGCAAAGATACTCATGCCGATCACAATATCCTGAGTAATATTCCTCTAACTGAGCATCACTACGATCATCCTGAAAAACGCCCACCTCCTGAAGAGGAAAAGGTAAATACTATATTGCATTGACACCCTATAGAAATAAAAAATTAAGAAAATGACAACTACTGGACTCAGAGATTACAACATCATTACAGTTTTCAATGTAGTCATATACAATTCTAGAGAAAATTATTCTTAAATTAGATAGTGAAACTCCATTGACTCCATTTAGCATGTCCATAATATCAGTCTTTCAGTTTCAAATCTCTCACTACTTTGTCATTGCAGCCATTCCTATCTTTTGGAAACCTCCTGTTCTTATTTATCTTTGAGAACTTGATATTGAGTGCTGGCTGGGTGGAAGGTTAGAATTCTTAGTTGACACTTGATTTGAGTGCCTTTCAAATTAAGAGTGAGAAGACATTAAATAAAACGCATTAGCCTCATAAATCCACAGAGTAAATTAGCGAATTGCTTATGGTGTTGCTTGAGAGATACTATTCATTCTAGCCACTGAGCCACCTCTGGGGTTATCTATAGTCTTTCTCATTGAGACTTATTGTCTCTCAGGTCCACCAGGAGCTTGAGAAAATTAAGTCTCTCTAAGTTTAACTTGTGTAGCACCATCATTGTTAAAACCTGTCTACGAACCTCTAAACACTCTCTAACTTCTTCTTTCAAAATTAGTTTGAGCAAGAGGATCATAGGTCTGCATTTTTCTTAGGGCTTCAGTTTAGCTCTAGTAGAAATCGTTTTGAGTTTAAGACTTTTTAGCCTTCTCTTACTATTCTTGCTCTATTCTCTGTCGCTCTTACTCGTTCAGGAATTCAGAATTAGTAGTTTGCATGGCTCTTGTCCATACTCCTCTAGGTTGAGAAACCCTTGGAGCATATACAGTTTTTGAAGCTTGAGGCCCCTGAAGTGGATCATTACTCAAAATATCAAATCCTCTATCGTTCTCAATTTTAAACCTCGACTGTGATATCTTATTTAAGCTCATCATAGCTGCTCTCTCTTACTCGGAGAATCCTTCTTTACGATTCATCTTCTCCACATCATAGCGGACCTCAAAACGCTAACGCTTGTTCTTCTCTCTTAAGTCCCTCTCATATAGTCTGTCTGGATCCTCTATGTGCATATTGATTGGGTTATACATAAGCCCCTCATTTTGCACTGAGATTGGCAGTTTCTTGACTTAATCTTTGCCGTGCTCCATCTGATTAATCTCTCTCTTTCTAAGATGGGAAGTTAGTATTTAATTATTTTATTACTTTCCATAGTCTTTCTCAAGATTAGGGTCGTAGTATTCGCAGTTCACGGGATCAAATTAATGAGTCTGCCAGTACTTGAAAGCTGCTTCTGCTCTCTGAATTTCCTAGTCAGTCTTGATTTTGTCATCATGAAACTCTAAGTACCGACCTGTAATGAATTTATCGCTGGAATCAATGCTTGAGAATAATTAAGTTATTATATTCAGATATATATGATTTTAAGTTCTAATCTATGGGTTTCACGCCTTTTTATATTTATCTTTTCTAAGATGTTATTTAAGCGCACTGCTCCTTATTTCATAGATCGTAGTTGAATATCTTTATTTGCAGAAGTTGGTATATTTTATGGAAAAGCAACTGGCTTAAAGTTATTTAAATCCAGCACTATTATGCGGCTTTCACCTATCTTCTAAATATCTTAGTGGGATGTGAAACGATACTAGTTTTAAGGATTCGAGTAATCTCCTTAGCTTAATCTAGCCAGCCAAAAATAAAACTGGCAAAAGATTTAGAAAAAGCAGAAAAAGAGCACAACGATGTAGAAACTTTGAGTCTTTAATGTCGCATTTCCACAGAGAAAAGTCTACACATCGTCCAAATAACTATTCCAAGATATGTGGGAGGTACAATCCATCCAGGGGATATACACATACAAGGTCGAGAACAGAAGGATGGCTAGGTAAATTGTATAATAGAGGACCATTACGAGGTTGAAGGTCGGATAGAGGGTATATTTATCATATCTTATCAAAATGAAGGCTGAGTAGTAAAGGCATGGAGCTGAAATTATAGCTAGCATAGTCCCTCCAGTCTCAACACCTGTACTTCCAACATCGTATGCAAGATTAGCGAAGAGAGTGAAAAAGAATTTTATACAATATTTTTTAGAATATTGAATCCAAAAGTTGAGCCTACCAAAAGCGATTACTCTAAGTTGTAAGTGTATTAGATCAGCTAAGAAGCAGTTCTCTAGGTATCTAGTAAGTTTTTTGTCTAAAGATGCCCCTCCTGAATAACTTAATTTGCATCTTTCATTTGAGAATAGAGATTGGATCCCCTTAGTCTCCCTTCTAAGAAAGATTCAAATTGCAGTTTACTCAAATGAGTTGGCAATTTATTTTTAAAATCGTTCATGATTTTGTAAGGTTTTTTATTTTTCAGCTTATAGGGACAGCTTTCAGGTTGTGATTCCAAGCAAACTAGACTAAGAAGAGTCGACTTAATATATCTATAATTTTATTTGATTAAGATAGATTAAAATAAACTCTTATTTTAGAGAAGCATTGCAGATTGTTCACAGAATGAGAATTATAATAGATTTCCTGATTTGAATGACGTGAGTTGACGCATCTATTAAAAACTTAGAATCATTGTGAATTTAAAGCCTTAATTAAGATAAAGTTTTGTTGAAATATGCTTAACCTAAATACATCATCATCAGAGGATATTTATTCAATTATTCTAAGTTCGTGCTCTCTAATAGCAAATGGTTATGTGTCCTCAAACATCTAATCAAGCCTATTTATATAAACTAACTTTATAAAAATGATCTACTGGAGGTTAAGCGTCTGAGGTATTTCCTGTGAGGTAGTTATATAGGTAGGTGAATACAATCACAAAAAGTCCTACTAAAACCAACTTTTAAATCAAACTAAGCTGATTGTCCTCCTCCTTCTATTTATAAATTTATAATAACACGAAATAGAGGCTATTAAAACAAGTAAACAAGAATATTTCCTCTTCATATAGTCTTCCCAAGATTCTCCATCCCCACCTGGGCTTTTAAAATCTCCAATGTACAAATCTTCCATCAAAGTAAAGGCTTTCTAAGTGTGATTAATATCCTCGAACTAGGTAGTAGCATCCATACCGGCATTTTAAACTAATATCTCTTTACCGCCTACAATAAATGGTATACATCATCTGCAATAGTAAAAATAGAAAGATCTAAAATCCACTTATAAATCTAAAGAGTCTTGCTGCCATTGATAGCTATACTGAAATGTATTAGCTTTGGCTACTTAAATGAATCCTGAGCTGCGTTTTAGCAGATATTTAGAGAGTGAATATGACGGTGGGCTTTCGCGGTGACGTGGCACATCTGATCAAGGAGTTACGCCTGTGAATTACTTTAAATCTATTAAGTATTATATGCCCGTTAGGGGTTCTTAATTCCTAACTAACTTTTTTTTTAGAGAGTGAATAAGATTATAAAAGGGGATTCTAGAGAATTTTCTTCTCTTACCTGGATGCTTAAAGCTCGATACGTCATATAATAATTATCTGGATTTATCATTAGATAAATCTTTTAATTCATAGACTTTGTTATTGATCAGCAGCCAAAGATCGTTAGGTTGATTGTGCTCAGCTATTTCCTCTATCTTAGTGAATATTTTTGGGGCCTTGAACTCTCCGATCAAATATTGCTCCATCTCTATTCTGTTTCCCTTAGTATGACCAGCCTCCTCAAACTTTTCAGTACCATCTTTCCCCGCGAACTCCATGATTGTATCTGGTCCTCCTGGATGCTTGCGGTAGAATTGAGATAGATCATAGACTTTGCCATTAACCAAGACCCAACAGTCTCCTTCCTAATTATGCTTTGCAAGTTCATCAGGAACGATTGATCTGAGCTTTGGAGCATCCTTCACTATATTTTGATCATTGGGTGTGGATGGCAATGGTTGCTGGGGCTGAACTGAAGAGTCAGCCACTGTGCTTGATGTTGATTGGGACATTTTGCTATATAACTTTATTAATTTGATAAAGAAACCAACAATCAATTTCATCTAGCCTCCTGGTAACAAAAAATAAACTGTCGAAATATAGGGTAGAAATAAAAATTGCTAAATTCAACAACCACCCTGTAATAGTATTAAAAACAACGAATGAACTATAAGCTTATTAAATTTTGAGGAAAGAATTATACTTTCGAATAGTTTAAGATAATAATTACATAGACAAACTTATTATAATACAAGAATTATTCTCATGTTAAGAAGTATTTCCTAAGTGCTATGATGAATATAAAGTGAGATGCCATTAAGAATAGGCATAAGTAAATTATTATTTTTCTTACAAGGCAAATGAATAAGAACTTGCAAAATCCCTGCTCTAATTTGTACTTTATGAGAGCATACATCTCCGAGAAAATGAAGAATAAGCTTACTAGACCTGAAACTCCGAGGAACACCCACTTTAGCCAGTCAATAGGAACTACATTTAGGGCTGTAGTTATTATGAAAACAGTGAATGAGTATCCGTATATCGAGAAGAGCCAAATATATTGCACGTCTGGGATCCAAAGAACATACTTAATGAGCAATAGTAACATCAAAGGATTCAGAAGAAAATAAGCTATGCATACGAAGCCAGCTCTCGCTACTTTTTGCAAGCTGTAAACGGTGAATTAACTGGCAGCTATTTAGCCTCCTTTAAGTTCAATGGCTAAAGTAGCAACATCAATTTAATAATCGATAAAGCCAACAATAGCTATTTCTACGATAAGTGTTGCCATTATCCAAAGTGGTCCGTACAAATCTACCCTATCCTCATCTTCGAAGAGTTAGCTCTTTGTGCAAAAAGGCCATAAAGATTTCCTTAGCCTTTAAAGCACTTCAAGAGTTGTCACATTAAAATATGACTAGTAGTAAGCGATTTGATAGAATTTAGCCTAGTTCATTGTCATCTGGGCATAAATTTCATCTTCATACAAATCGTAATCATCTCCGTTATCGCCAAACTGTTGATGTTATTGGTTCTACGGAGTTTTATTTTTCCTGTTGGTAGGTCCCTAATCTCTGTTTGAATAGGGGGTGAACATTGGTTCTTCGTTTTCTTCAGCAGCTCCTTTGGCAGCTATTTTCTCATCTTCTCCATCTGCCTTATCTTCTTGCATAGCTTATGGTCTGACTCTCCTTTTTCTTAGAGTAGGCTCTGGGGCTTGACCATCATTAGCTCCTAAGTTTTAATTATTGCCTCCAGCTGGCTTATTCTAATTGATTTCTGTCATGTTTATCTCTGAAGGTTGAGATTTATCTTTCATCTCTACGTTTTTAGCGTCTTCATTCCCTTAAACTAGAGGTCTCTAGTCTCTTTTTCTTTCCTCATATTAGTTCTGAAAGTCATCTTCGCTGTCGCTTCCAAAGTTCATTTAAGGAACTCCTGGCAATTAGCGTCCCGCGTTAGTGATTGCTTACTCTGTTTGATTTTTGAGAACGCCTGCTACATCCACTAAGCTTACACTTACTTGCACTTGGTCGTTTATTTTTATTCCCAAGTCCCCTGCTCCTTGTGCTCCTCCTCCAAGGTTTAAAATAAGATTATTGCAAAGTTGATGTTTAGAGGAGGTAAATTGCTCGTATTAGAATTAGACATTACTAGCATAAAAATATTCACTCAATTTATAAACGATGTGTCATTACGGTAAGTTTAAAATATGTGCAAATATTATTAATGTTACCTTTGGCTCTGATTAAATTTGAGATTAACTATTTCGCCGGAGATTGGCTGTCCAATAAAAATAAGTCTGAGTAATTCAGAATTAATTGATGTAAGATAATCGTAGTGGAGATATCAACGAATTGATTTAATTTAATTATAATAAAATGAGCCAGTTTAATGAGAGTAGATCGCATGATCATTTAGTAAATGAAATGATAGCTGCTCAAACTAACGCAAGTCAAGTCACGAATCAAATGCACCCATTAAATCAAATTATTACGTCAGCCAGTCAACTTCCCTCATGAAAGAGTTAAAAGATTCTATATTTTGAGTGTTGGGCCTGATAATACCCAAAAGTAGCCTGAAAACATGAGAAGGGCGGTCAAGACAACCTAAATTTATCTCAAGGAAATGTACTAGCAACTTAAGCCATCTGCCGAAGTTTAGCAGGTACTTCAAATATAATTCTGACTTTGCTGCGTCAGCTTACAAACTTTCTATAGATCGTCTCTACTCTTCTCACGCAAGCCCTAGAATAATCTCTGCTTAATGTAGACATTAAATTATTTATGATCTCAAAATATTTTAGACGTTGATATTGCAGAGGGTAACTTGCAAATGCTGAAAGATGATTTGAGAAATAGAGGGGAGCTGTTCAAAAAGAAGAGATTAAGCAAGTAGCAAAAGCTTTTAATCTACAGTCATCTGATAAACGAGAAACTGGAAAAGAAACTCACACTTGTAAGTCAAAAATATATTACTCCAGGCTGCTTAGCTATCTGCTTCAAATTCAAAGCAGATTTTAAATTTCCAATGATTCACTCCTTCTTGAAGGCGGTAGTATTATTCTTCCTTATCTAATTTCTAACTACTGTCGGTTATTGGTGTTATTGGATTCTTCGTTGCAAATTTTATCCTTACAAAAAGCTTAAGTTTCCGCATTCTAATATCTTCATTTAGGAGGAATAGTTGAAGAAAGTTAAACACGATATAACTAATTTCAAGGATGCAGCTCCCTCTTTAATTTTGAGAAAGCATAATCTTCCTACTCTTGTGAGCTCATCTACACCAAATAACTTAAATTATTATGCCTTATAATAACTAGGGGAATAGAAATGATACGCGGGGAGTCAAAGTATTAAAAAGCTAAAATTGGGCTGTGGGTCCTGGACATTATACGGAGATCAAGGATAATTTTAGAGTTATGCTTGATGGCAAAAGCCTCACTTAAAGCGTGGTAGCCCCTACTTCAGATAAGGAAGATTAATTTAGATTTTATAGGTATAATATATATGCTCTTAAATTTAGGTTTCTGACCACAATAGCTTCTCATAGAAGGAATGATGGTACTTAAAGTCATAGTCCACAGCCTAGAATGGAAATCAATTATCCCTAGAATGAACATGATTAGGAATATTCTTAATAGTAGAATTTGTAAGATAATTCTGCGGCGCACTAAAAAGGGAAGGAGAGTTCGGGCAGTTAGACTTTAGTGACTACTCATTATGCTCTCAAACTAATTAACATTTGTCCTCCTTATACTTTTTTTTGCTCTCGTTCCTTACTCTATTCCTCATGCATAGCAGAATTAGACTCCTCCCATCTAGGAGTTAAATAATGCTACGAGGGATAATCCCAATGATGGTGGCGCTGCTGATACCTAGTAATATTATTAAATGAGCGAGGATTTGAAAGGCTATTTAGATATTGAGCTTCTAGTTGGAGATGATGATCTGAACCCTTTGGAGCGTGAGAAACTCCTCTAACAAAAATATAATTTGTAATTTAAATAAATGTACATAGATAATGAATGATTCTGTTAATAGTGAAAAGAAAGGAGGCTGCTGTTTAAGAAAAATTTAAAATTAAAAATTAAAGGGTATATTCCTAAAATTTTACTTTACTTTACTTTACTATAATTGTAAATGAATGAAATAAAAATGCAAGTAATTTGTTCAGAAGATGAAAAAGGAAAGGAGGCTAAAGCTGCAAAGAGACTTATAGAGACACTAAAATTTGAAGAATCAAATAGAGTTAGCGAAGAGGTCATATTCTGAGTAGAAGAGGAAAAAATATGAAAAAATTGGATCCACAGAAAGTCAATTTTTGATGCTTCCACCCTCTTAGAGTGTTTAGAATTAAATCAGTAATACATTTTAGCAACAAATTAATTTATAAATGGATTGAGATATTGTCCTAAACTGCAGGAATCACTCCCAATATCAATCTAAATTTAGATGATCTGAGTGGATTCCACAATCTCAAACCCAATCAGAGTCCATATATGAGTGTTCAATTATTTAAATGAAAAGTCTGATAGAAAAATCTCATACGCCAAATGAGATGATGAATTCAAACGAGGGTTCTCAGGCCCTTGTTCCATTCAATAATCACTAGCATTTAGTACTTTCAAACCATGCAAATAAATATAAGCTGCTACCTTTAGAGGAGCATAAGCGCAGACTCAAAAGACTAAAAGCAATGAAGCCTCCAGTCCCTTTGTTCAAATTATTGTGTGACTTCATTTTTTTAAAAATCTATTTTGTTTGTTCAAGTAAATGGAAGGCAAATTCTTAGAGGAGTAGGTCCTTCCAGAATAAGAAAAAATCAAGAACCTAATTGAACTAAAGAAAGCCCAAGCTAAAAGCATTTCCTTAAATGAACTTAAGGATCATCAAGACAAAGTCCACAAATGGTTATAAATAACTTTTTAAATCTTATCTATTGGTATTAGGACCATAATTTCAAGAAAAAGATTGAATAATTAAGTCCTGAACGCCATTAACTTAATCTAGTTAAAAAGATTTACCCACTACACTCTTTAAAATTCATTTTAATTCATTGATCTTCATTTCAGGAAATGATGAAAAAGCCCACAGAATTTTAAATTTAGAGGGATCGGCATCAGGCAAAGCTCAAATTTATATACAAATCCAAATAATATTCTAAGCTGCTGTCTGAGGTAGCTTTCCCAAGTCCAGGATAAAAAAGGCATAGTCCCTCTAATCAAAATTATGGACTGGAAAATGATAAACCCTATTCCTTATTTCATTATAATAAATGATGGAGTTAATGAGAGTGGGTTCAGTATGAACTTTTATTAAATTATAGTTTAAATAATAATCTATTTAATGTAAACTATAGGGATAAAAGTTAGATTGCCAGAAATTTGAATTTGAACCAAGCCCGAACACCATCTAAGCCGCTAATACATTTAAGTGAGTTTATTTTTATGCTAAATATGAAAGGCTCTCCAAAAATGGGAGCCTGGAGCACTAAGCACAGAAGAGGCCACTCCCGCAGCTAACAATAAATCAAATTCTATAATAATAATGTACGCATGGATGAGGAAGATCCAGAGTTTGAGAGTAATGAGCTTAAAATGGCTAAGTCAGTCCAGCAGCCCAACAAGCAACAACTTCACTATCTATTTTTAAACAGACCTACTAGTAGTCGAAGCTACCTCCAATCCCTACAAAATCTAGAAAGTCTCAAAAGATATTTTCAGGCAACGAAGACACCCTTCTAATTGATAATAGAGTGAAAGGCCTCGCTAATTAACGCTCTGGTGACAACTTCCAAAATCCTTCAGCTCTCAGATATTCCGAGTCTTCGAATTAAGTTTATAATGACAACGTCTCTTAGTCAACTAGCGCTCTCAAGCGCAATAAATAAAATAGAAGAGAGGGTGAGTCCTCACCAGAGGCTCTACTTTAAATAAGTATTTCAGAATCTCCCCTTAAGAAAAGTCCCTTCCCAAAGACGACAAAAGCGAATAAATAGGCTAACAAGCATCATAGACTTGACTTGGCCAGAAAAGATGAATACTCCGGCCCAAAGCCACAGTATAAAGACTATCTTAGTGAAGTAAAGGCAAAGATTGCTAGAAAGAGATAGAAAGAGGAAGCTTCAAAACTCAAAATGGAAAATTAAGAAAATCAGTTGCATGGGCCTAGTGGTGAATATACCAATTTATTAAACGTTAATAGAAAGTGGAATAGAATCATCTATAAAAATCACCAAATTTAGCTATTATTTTCTATCATAAGCAGCGATAGACTTGATACTAGAGAGAAGTTAGATAAGATAAAACAAGAGTCACTGAAGTTAGAGGAAAGAGCTAAGAGACTAGAGCAACTGAATAAATATGAAAGGAATCCAATGTCTTATGGAGTGGGCGAATCTTCGCTCTGGATGGATGATAGCCAGCAAGTTAATGATCTCTTGGTCGAGTCTATTAAAGCCAAGCTTGAGATTCTAAACAAGCTCTGACACTCTCAACCAATTTCCATATTTAGATTATTTAGCAAGGCCTTATTAAAAGCTCCCTCACTAAATTTAGGCTGATCGGTGATTAAATATTTAATAAGAACGGAAATACTCTTTCATTTTGGTATTTACACTATAATGTTCAAGCTACCATTTTATCACTTAACTAAATCCTCCTTTCCACTATATATTACTCTTATCAATCATTGATTAATATTACAACAAGAATTTTGAGAAAACTTAAATTTTAGCAAATTTATTGAAGCTTGAGTGGGGTTAATTATAAAGGTAGCTCACTGCCTTGCTCTGGCTCTTTCTCCTCTTCTGACTGCTTGGAAACCAGCCTTGATTGCTGCGGTTGAGCGAGTAGCTCCACACTGCTTGCATTCGAGTACATAGAGACGTGTGGAGGGGTCTCTCTCGAGTTTAGTAGAGTAGCCTCTGCAGTTGCCGCAACGCACATACTGCTCCATATAGCGCTTATAGAGACCTTCAACTTTCTTAGCCATAACATTACTCTGAATGATGAGGTTGTTCTCTTGAGAGAGCACGCACTCCACTCCCAACTCAGTAGCGATGTAACTCAGAACGTGCTCGTGCTTGCGCTCCATAGCTTGCACGCAAGAGTCGAAGTTAATCCAAGCAGTCTTGGTTGTACCGAGTCTCACTACATGGGGATCTTCATTCTTCTTGCTCTTAGAGGACTCAGCAAGTTGAGGATTCTTGTCCTTAAGGAGCTTTGAAATGCGATCTAGCATATCCTGATAGTTGTACTCTAGGTGGCCTTCTGTGTTAAGTAGACTAACCTTTTCTATAATGAATTATTTAAAGACACTGAAAAAGAGGTAATAAATTCAGGAATCAGAATCTCGCTTTCAAAAATAAATAGCAAGTTTTCTGAATGAAATTCTTACTGTCTGACTAGTCTTCAGTGGCCGCTTCTTGTGCGGCATTAGCAGTCTTTGACTTCTTGGTCTTCTTCTTTTTGGTTTTCTTAAACCCCTTTTTTAAAGAATAAATAATAATAATAAATTAACTCTAGATAGTTATCATAGAATTCTATGTTGATAAACTTAAAATTTTGCTATAGTCTTTTCAGCCTGAGAGAAATCGATGATATCGACTTCTTCTTCTTGAGTTTGGGCTGTAGTGTTATCCTTGTCGGTGCTTTCCATTTTGAGATAGTTCTATTACTATCCAACAAATAAACAATAGTCTGAATAAAAATACCTAATTATGGTTTTTTGATAGTTAATAATTGATTTGGTAAATTATTCTAAATTTTTAACTTTAAGACATCCAATTAGCAAACTTACTAATTTACACTTAGCTTATTGAAGTAATCGAAAAATTATTTTATAGTGAAAATAAAGACCTAGTGATCTCAAGGTTGTATAATTTAAGTATATTAAGCGAAGTTTTGTGAGAAATGTAATCTCAAAAACTCATCGGTTCCTTAATGGAAAATTTGAAATAAAATTATGCCACACTCACTCTCTCAATTCTAAAAAGTTATATTATATTCTTCCACTTGGGCTTAGAAGGAGAATAACCACGCATATAAAGTTAGGGAACGTGCTTGCTGGCTCCACCTGGGGCGGTACCTATCACTCCTTAGAGTCTGCCTCCAAGTGATGAGGCTATTTACTTGGCAGTGTTACTGGCTACAGCTGATATCTTGGCTACATTTTTACTCAAGAATGTTAAAAACTCTCTTAATATAGATGAAAATTTAAAAAGAAAGCAGTTCCAGAGGAATTGTTGTTTTGAGCACCTGCATTACTTGTTTACGAATTGTTATTTGCATTAGAGCCCGCAGGACTAGCACTTCTAAGTCTTGGTTTGCCTTTTGTACTCTCGAAATATTGTTTAGAATATTTCGTGATGAATTAAATTGCGATGGTATTGCATATAGTCAAATACAAAGGCAGTTGCAGTTTTGAGATTCTTAATTATTAAAAGTAATAAAATAATGGCTATGTCGCTATAGCAGCAGCAACAATAACACGCCCCCACCACTAACTAGTTCAACCCATCCTAACTCACATCCAACCACTCACAATAAAGCAACTAGCTTCTATTTAATTATTATTGTTGT
The DNA here is from genome assembly GCA_027382625.1 of Tetmemena sp. SeJ-2015. Lineage (NCBI taxonomy): Eukaryota > Ciliophora > Spirotrichea > Sporadotrichida > Oxytrichidae > Tetmemena > Tetmemena sp. SeJ-2015. The sequence continues at coordinate 217,428 of JAJKFJ010022070.1, read as the reverse complement.
GAAACAGTGGTCCTCCTCCCATGATGGAAGAAGATATGATAGGAGCTATCAAAATTAAAGATGCTCTTTTTATCGGAGACGAGTTTGCAGCACAAGTAAGTTTGCTAAACTTTTTCGGTTGCCTTTTTATTTTCTTAGTGGTCCCATTTTCTAAGCTATTAAGTGATTAATAATTAGCCACCTACGAATGATTATACTATCTAATAATTAATTTAATTAAATCTGTTTATCTTTTGAAGATTACGACTAAGGATGAAGTTTAATATGGTGTGTTTAGGATTTAGAATTCGTGGTGGCAAATAAAGTGACGCATGTAGTAAACTGTGCAGGTAAACAAGTGCCAAACCACTGGGAGTCAATTGGAGTGGTTTACCTAACATTTTTCTGGCTTGACTAAGAAAACTAGATCCTATTTGACGCTCAAGATGAGACCACCAATAAAATTTTCGACTTCATAGATGGAGCACTCCAAAAAGCTGAGAGTGTGTTAGTTCACTTTTTTCATTAATTACATTAAATATCACTCTGTAAGAGGGATGAAAGCGTCTTCATCGACAGTAAATACTTTATAATGAAAAACAAATGGTGAAGAATTAAATTGCTTATATAGTATTAATTATTTCAATATATATGAACATGAATTCTTCAAACTCAAGACGACCTGATTTAGAATCGAGCCACAATTATTCACTAATTAGTGCTTGAATCTCGTCTTCATAAATCTGGTAACGGCCTAAAATAAAAATGGACTGAGATCTCATAAGAAAATTTTTCCTAGAAATGAAGAGCTTCTCTTAAAGCGCTGTTTTGAAATAGTGCAATATTTTTTAAAGCATAATATGCTTCAGCTATAAGCACAAAGAAGTAGAGCTGAAAAATTGAAACATTAGCCCCTTTTTCATGAATTTAAATTTTTGTCATGTAAAAATATTGCACTATTTCAAAACAGCGCTTTAAATTTATTTTACAATAGCGAAAAAATAGCTAAAAATATAGATTATATTTAGGTGCAGCTGACCTCAAGCTGACTGAATTAAGATTAAAATTTGAGGCCTCAGATGTCCGAATAGGCCTCTATAATTGGAAGAATCAGATTAAGGAGCGAAAATTATCCTATAAACATATTTTTACTTACTTTTTTTCATTATAAAATTTTACTGTCGAGGAAAGGCCCCCCCCCAATTACTTTAAATATCACTCTGTAAGAGGGTAAAGCAGATCTTCATGTGTGATAGCTGCTTACCTGATGCGAAAATACAAATGGTCGCTCCTCAAGACACTCTTAAATTGCTTATTTTATTACTTCTATATGTTCAACACTTGAATTCTTAAACTCACGAAGACCTGATTTAGAGATCAGAGCCACATTTATTCACTAACTTAGTGCATATGAATCTCGTCTTCATAAATCTGGTAACGGACCCAAAACTTAAAAATGGACTGAAATCTCACAAGAAAATTGCTTCCTAGAAAGTGAAGAGCTTCTCTTAAGAAATACTTTCCTCAACGCATAGATGGGTCCTATAGCTTAGTTCAACCCCGCACTTCTCATTGACTCAATTAATCCTAATCAGATCAATTATTGTACAAAAGATTCATCTCTTTGAGCTTAATATATGTATCAGAGGTTAAGATGGATTGATGAATTTACTCAAGGTCGAGAGCTCTTGGGTTAAGAGGGAGATCCAATGCAAGATTTGTGCTTGAAAGAGGTTATTGAAGATATCACTATACATAGGTTGAGAAATCCGTAAGACTTAAAATCCTCAATCAAATTTCCTATTTGCCAAAATTAGGTGATGAAACACTTCCCTTCGATTTACTACCTCAATAATGAGACTATGGGCAAAAATTTATCTCACACAGCTGCTCCTATTGGCGCTAATCCACCCCCTGCACATATTCATAACAGCTAACAGCTAGCTGTAAATCATTTACAATAATAGTAGCAAAGCCTCAACAACTAGCAATAAAATCCCCTGAGACTATCGTAATAGTTATAGTAACAAATAAGTCAGCAGTCTAATCAGTAATCCAGTCAAGGAGGAAGCTAGCGCTAGGCTAACTCTGCAAATCCTCATTTAAGTACTGCTTAAAGCAATCAATATCAGCCAGGAGGAGGATCTTTTGATAACAGAGCGCCACCAACTTCTTAGGTAATTGGCAGGTAATAACTAGCAGCACCAAATTTTCATCCCAAAATAGATGATAGTGTCCATTCTGAGGATTTATCTGAGCTCAACAATGAGATCTTACACCATCAATAACAACAAAACAACAATAGACAATCTCTCTAGCTAAAGTCAATCAACAATCTTGCTGCAACTCTCAATTAAAATCAGAACTAGCCAAATTAGTCTCATTCTTAAATGTCAGTTCCTCAAATGAATCCTAGCACCAATATTGAACGACTTGATAATAGATATAATGCAATTCATAATATAGCTAACCAGTCAAACTTTAGTAATAATCTCTCTTAATCCAATAATGGGGCAGCAGGCGCATAATCTAATATCTAGTCCTAACCTTAAAGATACACAAATGCTTAAATTGTCAATCCAAGCTAACTTCTGATTTAAGATCAAGCCTAGATGAATTAGCAGCCATAGCTAAGCGTAATCCAAAGATAGAACATTAGAAATCAAGGTCTGTCTCAATAAAATCAGCCAGTTACTCAGATTAGTGCTGAAATCATGCGCAAGAATTTGGAAGAGCAAAGAAAAATTCATTAGCTTGCATAGTAGCAATTTGCTATTTCTTCTTAATTATGAAATTTGGTTTTAATTTGGGAGCAATACTACAGTAGGCCCTCACTAAACACAGGTAAGCACTTCAACATAGCTTCAATAAGTTTAACCAAATGTAACCAACATCATTAATAACAATAACATAAACAACTTTTACATACAGCCTCCTGTCGACCTAATTAGCAACACCTCAAAACTGTAGAGTGCTCCTTCTTCGAGCTTGAACAATTCCAGAGCTTTCTCTGGTAACCCTAGCAATCTTTTGAATGAAGGTTAGTTGTAGTTAGAGCAATAGCAGCCTCCACTTAATGGCTTGAACAATCAGCTCAGATAATCTCAAGGAACTGGTTTGACACAAGTAGTCACGAAAAGTAATCCAGCTGCCTAAACTTACCCTCAAAGAGGTTAACTACAAAACTCAGCCACTCAAAACTAACCAGGAATTCAAATGATCTAAGCACCTGTATAGCAAACTTTTAATCCACAGTAGGTCTAACTTAGCTCTAAGTTCAACCAAGGCTCTAATCAAAATCCTCCTTAAAATCTTTAAAGCACTAATGGAATATCAGTAGTAGGCATCTAGAAACAAAGAAGTGGCTCAGCAAGACCTGCCTAAAATATTGTAGGGGATGCGGATCCTCTCGGACTAAACAATATTACACCTGTCAATAACTCCTCGCAATACCAAAACTAGAGCTCTTCAAGTTAAAACAACACTTAAATGATAAACTCTGACAATTTTCCTCAAGGGTAGAGGATTCATAACTTCCAGTAAGCTAACTCTAATGGAAATGGAAAGCAACCCTCAGCAAGCAATCTGAATTTGTTTAAAGTTTTTCATTTCGCTTTGATCTTAGTGGTTCAATAAGCTTGAAGAAGAAGAGAGGTGAATCTCCTATTACACAATCTAACTAGCTCTAAGGCTAATCAGGTCCTAATCTCTCCAACTAAGTATAGTATAATAGATATTAAATATCTGGGAATAACACTGGCAGCTCTTAGGGTCAAAATGTAGGAGCTCAAAGCATGTACTAATAACTTCAATAACAAATTAAGTAATCTTAGCAAAACAGACTTGGTTATATTATAATATGGTGCTACAATTTTAATTTGATTATAAGGATTGGCATTATTTTTAATGCTCAACAGATATCTCATGGACTGAAAACAACAGGCTTTGGAAGCGCCAGAGCAGGTCAACTATCTGGGTCTTCAAAATAAGCTAGCGGTTTGACCTCTGGTGGAGTGAAGTTGAACTCCTTTAGAGGAAACGGTCCGATCAGAGCTACCTAAAATGCTCTCGATAATAACGCTCCTAGCAACGGATAGATGGGATCACAAGGCCCTCTGCAAATAAACTAGTCTTAAATAGTGAAGCTTGGAGGAGCTGGAGGTATGGGCGGTCCTAACTAAAGACCAAACAGTTCTAAGCCAATTTTAAAGGGGAGCTTCACTAATGAAACTAACAGTAGCTAACAAAATTTTCACTTTGTTTTATTAAATGAGAATGGGCCTCACGGATTGATGATGGCTGAGAATAAAAATGCTCGTCCAAGTTCTTAAAATCCAAGGCCATCTTCTCCAGGAACTGGAAAGATAGTTAAAGCTACTATGGGAGATTCAGCAAAGCAATCATCTTCAAAAGGCAAATAATTTTATCAAATTGAAAAATAAAATAGAGATAGCTCCTGTTTATAATGCTTCGAAGTTTAGTTATTCAAAATATGAGTATAGAAAAATGTATAATCCCTTTAAATGCTTCGAGTTCTGCACTCGACTCTCCTCAACCTTATTCAAACTAATGAAAAAGAAGAATTGAGAGTATTACTCAGTTTTATTGATTCCGCTAGAAGAGAGAATCTATATTGTTGTAGTATTCAATGAGCTTTCTCCTCTTCTACCTTTGCTTGGTAGTGATCCATAAATCGTCAGAGTCTTATGTTTATCCCGACTACATTAGACTTCGTCTCAGTGTTCCACTTTCCCCCCGAAATTAATTATTTGAAGTCGATCCTGCTGAGCATTGATTTAACAATTAGCTGTTCTGTAGCCTCTAGTGAATCTTCTGCAAATCAATACTTTCAGCCTGTTATTTATAATCCTCACTTAATCCTTAATTTTAACTCTCAAAACCTTACATTAAATTTCATCCTTGACCCTGATTGATTCTCCTTGCTTGCTGAAACTTGCTTTGAGTCTATCTTTATAAATGAAGTTTTTTATTAAATAAACTTATCTCCCTTAGTTATTTGTCCATGATTATTGTGCTTGATGACGCAGGTCCATGAGACGATAGTATTCATCGATTTGTTTGTTCTTGATCTTGAGTGTCTCCCACTCTTGCTGCTGATAGCTACTGCTTCTACTCAACGATTCCGAATCTAAGGACTCACTTTCAGAACTTTTTTTGAGCAACTCTTTCAACTTCCTCACCTTATCTCCACCTTCAGCTACTATAAATAAAGACTTTAATATTCAAATTAAATCAAGCTACAGAAGATATGGTTGAGGTAGATTAGGTGCTTCTTTAGCCATTTTCGACTCCGCTCAAATGTTTATGACAGTTGAAAGTACTTCCAAAGTTTTGCTAAACTAAAATGATATTTTGTCTAACAATATAGGATAAAGAAGATATTTAATCCCTTTAGGATATATTCTGACGCGAGGATTTTTGGTTATTGTTTGAAGACAATTCCATATCATACATTTCTTTTGGGATAAAATCTCTATAATTTATTGAAATTAATCATCCATGTTGATAGAAAAGGATTCCCATAGTTGAGGAATCGATCCTTCCAAGATTTTAATGCTAAATATTTTTAAATTTTAGATTATTTGAGGAAAAGAAGAAGATTTCTCCCTTGAAACACCTTACTCAGCAAACTACTTCTTTTAGATTTATGAAGAATCTATCTGCTGTGAGTCTGCATGCTATAAACTCTCCAAATCAAGCGAATCCATGGAGATATCATTTTCTTCATTCGCATTCTCCTGATGAAGTGAATGATAATTTTAATCTTAAGATTCCTATTTGAAAAACTAGTTTGTCTAGGGTTTTGCAAAATACTCTTTGGTGAGTCATTTTAGCACCAATATCAGAATTATTTTTGAAGACATCGGAGTCTTGATAGATAAACATAAAATACTGAAGTTTCAATTGTTTATTATAGTTTGAAAATTTATTGAATTATCAAATAATTTTATCTATTTTGGGGAAAAAAGATTAGAGGCAAATGAAATCTCTCAAAATTAAGAGGCCTATAATTTATATAATTTAAGAATCATATATCGTTTCAAAATTTGTGCATATTAAGAAAGATCAGAGGAATAAACAAATTTAACCCTCGTTACCACTTATAGATGGAATTTTACATTCACTCTTTTAATGTTTCATATCTTATTGTAAAAAATAGTAAAAATGAATAGTTAGTGAAGGAAAAAATTATTTATTTAAAATTGTATCGAGGAGGTTTAAATTAAAGAAATGAATAAGTAATCAAACCTTCCTCTATCTTACCCAACAAAATTCATCATTTCAACTTAGTATCGTTTTCATGTAATTCATAGCTATATAATTTAGAGTTTAACTGATGAAAGATAGGCTAACTTTTTGTTTAAAAATAATCCAAATCCTTTTAAATAAATAATAAACTGCTGATCTAGTTAGTTTTAGATTAACTCTTCTTCTTATTCTTGAGATTCAAATGAACTCTCAAAATCTTCTCTACTTTTTGCATGAGGCTCAGAGAAATTTAGAAATTTTTTATCCTAAGTTAGACTCTTTGCAAAAATAAAGCAATTTCTAAACTCATCTTGTTTGGAGTTGATGTTTGATAATTATATTAAAGAGAATAATTTAAGAATGTAGTCTTTTTCATCTTCAAAGCAATCTTCAGAGTTACTTGTAGTTTGAAGAATACCGAGCATCCTCCTTTATTCTTAAAATGTAGTCTATCTACAAAAAATTTACTGAAAGCGAGAAGCATCTGATAAAGCAGTACTTGTAGCTAAAGCTCTATCCTGAATAGCACTCATATCCTCAAAAAGAATCTCCAAAAAAAATATTTTAAAAGAAGATCTTAAATAGCGTGCAATTCCCCCAGAGTTTTTTTCAGCAAAGAAATTAAATTGTAATTATTTGAGTTTACTGATACTCCTATTTGCATTTTTGAAAACTGAGCTTCTCTTTTGAAGCTGTTTAAAAGAGTTTGTTGGTTGAGTATTCCTCGCTTAGAAAACTGGGTTCCAAGCAGATGGAGTTGCAAAAGGTGTAGTCTACTCCTTTTTCTGTTGTTCTTTTGTGCAAAGAGAGGAAAACTAGTCTCTCATTTAACTGATTTGAAAACTCTTGTTAGAAATATTAGAGCTGAAGAGGGTAGAGGCTGAAGACTAATTGGCTGGAGTTTTGTATAAATATTCTGATCCTTAAGGAACAGAAAATTTATTGCCACCATCAAACTTCAAGCTCTGATTTTTATGGTTTGAAGGAGTGCTGTAATCAGATTATTTTTGCGCAGTTAGCAGAACTTGCTTTAAAAATTATTGATAAAAATATTTTAGTAAAAGAAATTATCTTTCCTTTGTGATCAGAGCTAGAGGTTGGGTGCTTCTCTTACTCCTTTTATATACTTTGCTAAACTTTGCGCATCATGTTTGTGCTTGCCATATTTGAAGTGCTTTATTTTTCGTCTGTCAATGTCTGTTGAAGAAGCGAGGATTAATTGCTTGATCTTGGCTTAAAACTTAGATTCATGTACTGACTCTAGGCGGGCCGATCATGGCAATTATTCTAGACGGTGGGAGATGGTAGTAAATTCTGTTCACTAGTCGAGTTAAGTTAATGAGAAATTTGACTCTGCTCTGGTGGGTTTTAGATGTTGCTGTTACTTTGATTTGTAAAGAATTTCATCTTAAAATAAGTACTCTAATTTTATAATTGAATTTGCTCTTCCTTCTCGCTTATTTCATTCTAGAGTATAACTGGTTGACTATAAAGATAATAAATATTTTACATCTAAGAATGAATGCAGCTAATATTTATAAGAGTAGTTCTAATTTATTTCATTTTAAACGCCTTCCTAAAACTAATCGAGTTGATCAGAGCCTTCTTAAACTCATCTCTATTTATCTTTTCTCCCTCATGGCTCTTTTCTTTTAGTCTGCTTCCTGCAAAACAGGAGACTTTCTCTTCTGAATGAACTCCAGCTTTGTGATTATACCTTTTTAATTACTCCCTTCTTTAAGACTACTTAAATAAGGATATTTATTTTATGAACTATGAGTAGGTTAATGTTTAGCATGGTGAAGAGGAAGTGAATCTTGGACATGGGTGTGTCTTGCATCACTAGGAAGGGTGAGTAGTTTATTTGAAGGGAGGGATCGTTGAAGTTCACAGGTGAATTCCAGAAGTTCTCAACCAAGTCTTTATGCGTTACTGCGATTTAATCCATCTGTTCTTGAATAAGATGGATGAGAGGGTCGACTGAGATCTCCTTTTTGTTGGAGGGGTTTTTGTCATTTACTTCAGTTAGCGCATACAAGTACTGATCGATGTCTCTCTTTGCTCCATGAGACATTAGATACAATCATATCTTATTAGTCAGTAATTAGATCAGCTACGGCTTTGAAGTGATGAAAGAGGTACTGACGCAGAGAGGTAGAAGTCACAGTGCATAAAAGAGTCCTAATTAAATGAGTAAGACAAAAATGAATGATTCTTACTTATCTTCTTCTGAAACTACGATGGGGATCGTCACTGCACATGACTGAGTTTTGTTGATGATTACTGGCAGATCGCGTAGCTTGCAATCTTGAGCCAGGTACATGAAAGTGCGGTTCATAATATCTGATGCTTTGAGAGAGTAAGCCTATACACTTCCTAATGAAGGCATGTAAGGGAAGTTCTTGAACTCAATAACCACATCGAAAATACCCATAGAGATACCCTGAGAAGCCCACATTCCCACCATTAATCCAATCATAACAGGCACTATCACTTGGTCTACCTAACCCATCAATATTAAGCTATAGGTATTTAATTAATCATTTCAAAGACAATGATGATTGTAGACACTGTTTTAGTTACAGTTCCTCCAATTGCAGCTGCTCCAACTACTGCGTACAGAGCCTCAGATTTATTTAATATTCTAATCTAAAAGATTGAATGAGCTAGATGCTGGCGTACTCTCCAATTTTCATGAGGATATGGCCATAGAGTTTTCCTATTCCAGCTCCAAGAGAGAAAACAGGCGCGAATATAATTATTATACATGTATCATAGTGAATTCCTTATTAAGAATATACCGTTGGGGATTGGGCATGAGACAGATAGAACGATGAAAAAGAATTTGAGAATGACATAGACGATCACTCACTCACATTACTTAATTTTAATCAAGTTAAAAGCCTAAAGTGGATTTCCCCAAGTGGCGCCGCCTTTCAGAGTTTCCATATTGTAGTTGGAGAAGAACATGTTGTCAATAGTCTTTTCATTGAAGTGCATATAGTGAATTGGGAAGCCGATGATTGATATGAAAAGAGATTTTACAATTATTGCAACTACTTAATGATTTTTTGAGATACAGTTGTGCACCATTTCCATCTGTTAGAAATAAAGGGATTCTAAACTTTGAATATTATTATAATATGAATATTCTTTAGCCTGACTCTCAGGAAAATCAGTTTGGTGAGAACGTGATTGAAGAGACCTGCAACTTAAGCTGAAATATATCCCAAAATAACGAAGAATATCATTTCGTGGTTCAAATTGATTCCTGATATGTATGTGTGGTTAGGAATTGCTATGTAGATAAACAACAATTGGATTTATTTATTAATGTAGCCTATTCCATGCAGTAGGTGGTACATGATGATTGCAGCCATAGCAGCTAGGAAGCTCTTCCAGAAATTGCTGACCATGTAGTAAGTGGAGGTTAGTTCCATTGCAAAGACCACTGCTCCAATTGGCGCTCCGAAAGTGGCTACTGTTCCAACACAAATAGCCGCTCCATACATCTGTAATCTCAAAGAGTAGTTCTCACCAATGTCTTTGAAGTAAATTAAAATACCAATGTTAACCAATCATAGAGGTATTTAATTATCCCTTTACTTGATTTTGGTAGCGAGCTGGTGAGAGATACGCAAGTCATATGCACGAAAGCTCCCTGTCTTCCCATTGATAAACCTCAATAATAAATAATATTTACACTCCTGCAAGTGTAAAAATGAAATGCGTATATAAATAAGTGCAGCAACTAATCCTATGTACTTTCCAACGAGAGCGTTTATTGCCAAGAATTTGTGGAGATGCACTCCTGCAAGCACTGCCTTCATTTCAGGCACTCCTGAGCCCTCAGCATCTCTACTTATGTACTCTCTAAGAAAATAGTTAATCTCCTACTCCTTCTTACCCAATACTTGCACAGAATTAAAGTATATACCAATCTAAATAAAACAGATCATCATCATGCAAAAGTGAAAACTAAACAAAATAGATAATATGATGATATGAGATTAAACTGATCCAGCATCCATATCTCAGCCAGTAGTTGTAGCTTTCATCATGAGCCCATGCTATCTTGTCTGCAATCCATTAAGACCATCAAATATTAGTTACGGGAATTTATGAAGAAGACTGTCGAGTCCATGCACCAGGAAATAGCTGCTCCTGCAGACCCAAGAATAATAACTAACAACTTTATTGCATTATTAATTAGGATTTGAATAATGAGGTAGAGGAAATGATATGGGTTAAGACCTCCGAAAAGCTATGCAAATCCTTATTGTTCTTTCCTCATCTACAAGCAGATCAGTCTGAGTTATCATTCTATTAGCAGCGTTATGGTCTCCAAACTTGTTTTGATCGCCTGGGGCGACGGTCCCTCCATCATGCATTTTCTCATAATTGGCAAAGAAGTCTATAATTTTGTGATCTCAAAATGCATTTAGAGTTTGATATAGGTAAGGAGAGAGCATGAAATTATTGTATTTTGCATCACAATATGACTTACCCTACACGTATAAACTCTTCTTGCCTTATCGCGCGACGTCTATAAAAGCCTTACCATAATTTAAATTTGTATACAAGCCATTATTTATATCTAAAACAAAGTAAATCACTAGAAATAAATATCATGATAATCTAGGGTAAAGAGTCCATATTTTCAAATAATCTTAGACAAATTTTGCATGCCCATGAGTTGACTTTGGCCTTACATCTAAATGATTTAGATCTATTTTCTGCATTCTAATTGCTTAAGTTGAATCGATTGCACTCAAAGTTCTAAATCCTTGTGGGTTTAGGTTGGGTATTGATTTGAATTGCTTTCAATAGCTTTCGGTGTTAAGTTAGATTGCTTGTGGGAGAACTTTCCACCTCTTTTAAGAGAGAGGATTACTTAATATATATTTAAATTAATTAATTTAAGCAACTGACTTTCTTATTATTGCAGAAAAATGTCTTTAAATTTATTATAAAAAAACAAATTAATTCTAATTTATAATCCTTAAAGTAATTTAATTATTTTTACTCAATTTAAACTATGTGAATAATGTTCAAAAATTCAATGGTCGAGCACTCCTACTTTCGATATAAAGACAATTTTATATCTGCCGCACAATCAAACTTATTCCAAAAGACTTAAATCAGCAATTTAAAATTATTCAAAAACAATTCTTACTAACAAATTTGAGCACGACATTTCTTATGATAATTGATAGAGTAATTGTTGAGAGAGAAAAGAAAGAAATGAAGAGTGTGAGTGGAAGGCATTATTAAATAGAGGTGTGAGAAGCTCACTTATTATTAATATATATCTCAAAGAAATATAAGCTCAGCCAAAATGGAGAACCAAGGTGAAATTACATATGCTGAAGTCAAGGAAATCATCGGCAAGACCGGTAAGCTACCATCTATAAACCATAGCTCATATATCTGGAGTTGGGAAAGCTGCGATGCAGTGAGTCTAACGCCAGAGAGCCCCTCATTCTCTTTCTTTTCATATCTTAACTTGAAACATATTGAAATAATTAATTGTCTTTGACTTTTTAACTTGCCTGTGATTAGGATCAAGAGGAGGTATCACTCAGGTGAAAGTTGTGTTCATGAACGACTCCAAGAGAAGTTTGGTCAGAAACGTCAAGGGACCCGTGAGAAAGGGAGACATCCTTGCTCTCCTCGAATCCGAAAGAGAGGCCAGAAGACTCAGATGAGCGTGCGGCGGTGGCAGCTAGTCCAACCCCTTGCAACTTGCAATCCTCTAAGCCCAGCGTTTATTGTTTGTTGTTTTGCAAATAATATCTTGCTCCCTTCTAATTATTATTTATTCTTCCTATTACTATAATCCTCTCTTTATATTAAACAGTCTACGTTTATCAATTCACTCTACCCATCTCAATCACTAATCTTAAATAAATCTCTTCTCACATTTAAAAACTAAGTTTAATAAAGTCTCAGTCTCTTCAAGCTAAATTGAGATATCGATAATTTTAATAGAGGACGCGGGTGCCCTTATAATTTAATTTGATTTAAATCATGGCAAGCGCAGCCGTTCAAGTTTAAAATTTCGTGGGGAAGGAGGTCAACGGATTTGAAATTATCAAGCTCATAGGTAATGAAAGAGCCTCACTAACTTGAATTATATTCATTGCAGCAAGCTAAATTAATCCTTCTATTTAGGATAGGGAAAGTTTTCCTATGTGTATAAGGCTCAAAGGAAGTCTGATGGGACATGCGTCGCTTTGAAGCTCATCAAAGTAAGAATAAAAGACTGGATCTTAGATTTCACTTCAAATTCAAATACTTTGACTCCGTTATACTTATACATTGTGTGTTGGATGCTTAAACCATGAATTGTAGATTTTTGACATGGATAATGAGAAGCAGAGGGACAGTTGCTTGAAGGAGGTGCAGCTGCATCAGGTAAGATTTACTTCTCTTGTGTGGAATTAACATAACTAATAATTAGTCTTTAGACCACCCAAACATCGTCAAGTATCTCAACTGGTTTATCGACAACAAACTCAACGAGCTATTCATTGCAGTCGAATATAATATACACTTAAAATGTATGAGTACACTTTATATATGAAGAATGGGCAGAAAAGGGTGATTTGAAATTGATCATAAAGAAGGCAATCGAGGAGGATGTGTCATTTCCAGAGAAAAAAGTTTGGGAGTACATACACCAAATGGCAGGAGCACTAGGGCATATGCATGAAAAACGTATTATGCATAGAGATTTGAAACCGGCAAACATTTTCATTGACCAGCAAGGTAATTTGAAAGTTGGAGATCTTGGACTGAGTAGATAACTGAGTTCTTAAACTTTTGAAGCTTTCTCTCGAGTGGGAACTCCTCTCTATATGTGTATCCTTGTTTGAAATTTGTTTTAATGAGCCCAGAGGTTCTTCAAGGAAAAGGCTATGACTGGAAGAGTGATGTGTGGAGCTTAGGCTGCATAGCCTACGAGATATGTATGCTGCGTAGTCCATTCAGATAGGATGATAAAGAAAATCTGTCTCTCTATGATCTCTTTCAAAGAATCACAAAGGGCCAGTTTCCACCAATTACTGAGAAATATAGTCCTGAGCTTAGATAGATGATCATGGCGATGTTGAAACTAGATCCAGACTAGCGATTTGATATAGCCTAAGTCTGCGAGCTGTGTGAGACTTACAAGAAAATGATAGCCAGCAAGCCATAGATAGATACTTATCTCATCATGGATGATATCATAGAAAAACTTAGTCTGCTAGACTATGAAACTTCTTTTTGTAAGGGATGGAAGTAAAAGAGAATCTCAAGAATCTACTTTGCTCATGCGAATACAGGAGAGGATCCAGTTTAGAGGGCTAATTATCTCTACGACATGGTCTTTTGGCTTATGTCCCTCAATAAGGATAAGGTAAGAATTTTTCAAAGTGAGATTAAATTTGAATTGACTGATTGTTAGTCTTTAGAGTAAGAAGCTGGGTCCATTTGTCCCTTTCAAAGATTTCAAGGGAAATGTTAGTGAGGCCATAGCTAAATTAATAACGGATTTGAAGAAGTTCGGATACTCTGGTGCAAAAACCTTGCGCTAAGAGTAGATCAAGGGCGGGTACGGGAATGAAGTCTGTCATATAATAGATGAACTGCTAAACTTAGAGCTTTACAAAAGGGAATTCCAATTCTTCCAACCGATTATACCTCCTGATGAAGAGGAACCAGAGCTGAGTGACGAGGGTAATACAGATGATTAGAATGATTAAGTATAATGATAAATGGAGGGCAAATACAAGCTAGAGAGATCAGAGATGATCCGACGGTGTGTACAAAGGTGGTTCAGCTTATAAGCAAAAAAGAAACAACGATATGAATGGTGGGGTTAAAGAAGAGACAAAGATCAACTTCTATGATCCTTCCGCATATGGCCGAGATGCCACTCTTTATCAAATCGAGAAAGAGGAAGATGAATTAATTCTCGAAGGAAAAATTGATCCTATAGAGTGGCGTAGAGAGATAGACAGAGTTTATGGGGATTTAGATGCAATTGAGAAAGACATAGAGCTTAATAAGCAGCGAGGGCAGATTAGTGGCCTTTTAGATGACGATGTGGAAGAATGCAGAAGACATATTGAACTAATTATAGACCTGTGTAAAGACATTAAGACAACTTGCCATCAGGATGTGAGATAGGTATTTTCATCATCAGCTGAAAAGTTAGAAGAAGATCTCGCCTATATTAGGAAGAATGAGATTAGGATGAATCAAAACAATAACTCGCAAATTACAAAGCTAAACAACATTACTCAGAGAAAGAAGCTTAGTTATTATAACATTATCTTATTGATTATTAAGCAGTTAGCCTCTGAACTAAGACAACTTATTGATATAGTTAAGAAACTAGATTTTGAAAACAAAGACCTTCAAAATAAAATCAGCTCCTTGAATGTAAGTCACTTTTCACATCCTTAAATCTTATCTTTAGCACTAATATGATGAGTTTGTTTCTGATATCGGTGGGCAGAAGTAACTGAAGAGGCTAAAAGCCACTATGGTTGAATTGAAAAAGCAAATAAAAGAAGTCTCTCTGAGAGAGGGTATAATTCAAAACACCCTTTTCAGTTGCGAGTACATGAAGAGGGGAAAGCATCATCTGTTTGACGAATAGATCAGGCAGGAGATGGATTCAAAGATTGAAGATAGAATTCTCATTTTGAGGAAGAGTTTTATAAAACATGAAGGCGCTAAACTCACAAGCTCAAACTATAATTATACTATAATTTTGTGTCTGTACTATGATTTTAAACAAAAGATTTATTAGTTAAAGTTCAAATTTTTCATAAAGTATTTTTATGGCATTTTATTCAGAAAAAATGAACAATATAAAAACTATAAATGGAAAAATCAGCGACGCTTATAGAGGCAATTCATACATTTCAAAATAAAGAGATTTCAAGCTTTTCATAACCCTAAAAATAGGCTTTAATATTCAATAATAGTTTTAACGCTCTGGATTAGCAAAGACAATTTAGTAGTGGTGAATTTAGTTCTCTTCAAGAAAATAAATCAGTAAGCCAAAAGTCGCATGAAAGTGGTTATTTAGAAATTCTGGGATAATAATTTAAGGAAATTTTCTAATCTAAGCTTACACTCTATCTTTAAAATGGGGTTCCTTCTGGAGTCCAAATGATTTCGATGCTCTTAGCTAAGAAGACTATTCTTATTTAAGCGAATGTTAATCCCTCTATACTTTCAAGCCTTTAATTAGCAGGATAAAAAATCGTTTTTCTCGAAAATGAAATTGATTAAAATTTTGGGATTTTTCTTCAAACAAAGGTTGATGATTTAAAAAGTATAATTGATTCCCAGCCTGAGATAGATGCAGTGTTTTTAACTAACCCAACAAAAGAAGGCCTATATTTAGATGTTAAAGCTATTAAATCTACTATAGGGGAGTAAAGATTGCTAATAGTGGATGAATAATACGCTAATCTGTAATTTAGTAGCTAAGGACATCTGACTATGAATTCTTTGACATAGAGTGGCGCTGATGTATGTAAATTTAGAAGATAGAGTATTTAAAACTTAGTTAGAATTTTTAAGTTTATTAATCATTTTGATGGAACTGTAGGTGATTTGGAAGGAGCTGCGTTTTTAAATGTGAGCTAAAATTCTACAATAGACATATCAACACTCCTTTAAATCTACAGTATGGTGGAGCCTCAAAGAATAGACTATCCTCTAGACTTGGATTATTTGAAAAATGCAATTCAATAAGTTAAAACTGAAGCAAGCGCTAATCTAAAGAAGACTTTGGATTTATCAAAAGAAACTAAAGCATATGTTATCTACATTAAATGAAAGAATATACATTCTTAAAGTAGCTAAGAATAGGATTCAAGCAAAATAGTACTTAAAATAGAGGGAATCTCAGGAAGTGAATTGTATTCCCTTCTACTCAACAATGGAGTTTTAGTTGACTCTTGCGGTTTGCAAAGTGTTCTTATTAATGTTTCAGCCTTCACGGAAGAGAAAGATATCCAAAAGCTTATTTATGGGCTCTAAGAGATAGTGATTGGATCTTATTGTCAGCTAGAGTTAGAGCGTTAAGATTAGGATTGTCAAATTCTGAATTAGGAAAATTTTGAACGACTTTCAGATATTTTAAACTCTAGAGAAATCGCTCTTGACATAAGAGACTGTTTCGCAGCAGATTGGGAAGAAATATTTTTGAAAGATGGCTTGGGAAGAATATCTGCTGAGTAAAAATTTCTTGATCATCAGAGTCAAACTCCTTTCCTTGTTCATGGAGAGAGGATTCGATCATGCCATTTACAATTTTATGAGAGCACTTAGGAAAAAGTAAGAGTAGTTGTTATTGAGTGAACTCCAATTCTTTCTCTAATAAAAATTCAAACACTTAATCCTGTTATTTAAACAGTATAGTAGTACAAGCATTTATAAGTTATAATATAATATAAAATCAAATTTCCTATAATGTCCAGAGAAAGAAATAACAGGAGCCTCCAAGACTCCAGACTACCTCCGCTCTTAAACAAAGTTTGTCCCTAATCAGTTTGTGTATGTCGAGAAAGTGGATAATGTGCATGGTTCGACAGCAGGTGCAGGCTCAGGAGATTTCCATTAATATAGACAACTGAGGAGAAAGGAAAGATATCGTTTGATAAAGATGGAGGCTGAACATAGAAGAGAGAAAGAGTTGCAAGCTTACAAAGAGAAGAGACAAATTATGGCTTTGGAAAGCGAAGTGAAGACTGCCAAAAAAAGTCTAAAGAGAAAACTCAAAAAAGATAAGAAAAGACATCTTAAAGCTCAGGGAAAGCCAATTAAGAAGCATGGAGAAGATGAAAGTGAGGATGACAGTGAAAGTGAAAATGACGATGAGGAGAGTCAACTAGATTAAAGCCATGCATCTTAGAATGAAGAAGAGATTAAAGAGGAGGAATAGAGAACTAATTAAAAATCGAGTATAAAAGAAGGAGAAGTAAATGAATAATCTGTAGTGGATTCAAAAACAGAAAGATAAGTCGAGTAATAACTCAAGAGGAAATTCCGACAAAACTATTCTTCTATAGAAAAATTAGAAGAGGAAGAATCTTAAGTTAAAGGAATTAATGAATAAGCTAACAAAAGGCAGAAGTTTAATGATATGAGACAAGTATAAGCTCAAAAGCAAAACATACAACTGTAAAAGATTAAGATTGTTGATGATGATGGATTTGGAGATGAAATAAACAATAGCAGTGATAATTAAAGTTCAAGTGATAGTGAGGGATACGGACCAAGGTTATGACTTTCTACAATTTTTACGAATACTATTAATTAGAACTTAATTTTCTTGATTTCTTCAATTTTAAAGTCTAAACATTTATCATTGTTAACTTTTCGTTAGTTAAACATTAGAGTTCAACTTTTAAGATTTGCTATAAATTTAGGTTTTTAATGTAAATTAAATTGGTTCCTTAGCTTCTTAATCTTTAATTATCAATCTATTTATAAATGACTTAGAGATTTCGCAAAATAAAAGTTTTGGGTTCGGGTGGTTTTGGTAAAGTTTTTGAAGCTATAGATCTTATATCTGGAGAGACTGTAGCTTTAAAAGAAATATACTAAAAGATATACACTTGGGAAGATTGTCTAAACATCACGGAGGTGAGAGCCCTTCAAGATTTGAACCATCCACATATTGTAGAATTAAAGGAGATAGTTTTTGAGGACAAGAAACTTTACTTAGTCTATGAGCTCTTAGATAAAGACTTGTACCAGCTGATTAGTTAGAAAAGAAAAGCAAGAGAAACAATTCCAGAGGATGACATCAAGCTATACATGTATTAGCTCTTTAAAGCTCTCGCTTTCATTCATAAAAGAGGCTTCATTCATTAATTTTAATAACATAAGTAGCATAATTTCCTATTCATAGAGACTTGAAGCCGGAGAACGTCATGATCTAAAATGACATGCTTCTCAAGCTGACTGATTTTGGAATTTTAAAGGATTTGAATAACCCGCAAAATGCACCTATGACAGAGTATATCTCAACTCGGTGGTACAGAGCACCTGAGATTTGTATGAAATCGAGATCATATGATCAAAAGGTGGATGTTTTCGCATTAGGATGTATTATGGGTGAGCTGTTTTTGCGAATGCCTATGTTTCCCGGCACTTCAGCGATGGACTAAATTAATAAGCTTTGTTAGATTTTACAAAAGTTTTCCATTATCTATATTTCAATGTCTTATTTTGGGTACTCCCAGTACTTAGGATTGGCCTGAAGGGTATAATTTGGGAGAAATGAGAGGTCTTCAAATTCCTCAAGGCTACAGAAAGCAAATTTTTAAGACTAAATTCCCTAATGCTTCTGAAGATGGCTTGAATCTGATGGAGCAGTTACTTTAATGGGATTCAAGGTTAAGACCGACTTGCGAATAAGCCCTTCTCCACCCTTTCTTTGAGGGAGTTGAGAGAAGTGAAGCTATGAAGAAGTTAGCATTTTTGAGTGAAGCAGAAATTAGCCCAAGAAGGAAATATCTTAAGAATCCTCTAGTAAACAGATTACCTTTACAAAATTAGCATATATAAGGCGAACAGAGGTTAGAATCGCATGAGAATGAGTTGCAGTTCCTCATCAAGAGAAGTTTAATTATAATTATTGACAAAGTAATCTTTTTTTTTTTAAAAAAAGTATTCAATAGAAAATGTTCAAACAGAATAATAACTTATACAGTAACTACTTCAAGCAAGATGCAAAGTAGCAGCAAAGTTTGTTTTCCTCTATAAAGTAGAAGCCGCCACAATAAATTATTTAGAACAGCATGAGTTTGAAGAATAATTTTAGGCAAAATCAAAATCCATAGACAGTTGACTAGAGCTTCTAAAATTTGAATAACTTATCTAATATAGCTAAAGTAAATTAATAGAGTAAAAAATTATTGTCAATTTATCTTTAGCCATATCAGTAATCAAAGAGCTATTTCTATGTTGGGTTCACTTCAATAAAATAGAAACTTAAACTAATGAATGCAAGTCCATGACAATTTTCAGACATTAGATAATTCTATCAACTCAAACCTTTATGATTTGATATTTATGCTATATATTAAATGAGAAGGGAGATTAAGACTCTTCATTTACTCGAGATAACTCTCATCAAGAGGAGTCTTTAGTCCTTTGAAAAATGTTGCAAACGCTTACTTACAAAGACAATTACTCTAATAATGTTTCGCGGCTTGATTAGAGCAACAATCATCATTTACTCAACATGTCATTAGATCCGAAAATTAAAGTCAAAAATGACTTCAATAATAACTAAAACTTAAGCTATTTAATATTTAAACATAAATTTTCATTAGCATAGAAGGATTAGGTGATAAATTAGTTTTCAGTTTTGATTAAGGCAGGATTACTAATAAGCTAGAACGATCTCCTCAGCCAGTGAAAAGGTAAAATGATGTTTATCTGCCTACTCTATCAATACGGATAGCAAGGTAATTCCTAAAGGAGGATCAAATACTAATTACAAGTTGAATAGAGCTGAAAAGTATCTACCAACAAATAATAATGAATCCCTCAATCCATATTAGGCAAGGGTCACAAAGCCTCCTTAAACTTATCAGCCCTTCAAAGAAGCTTTTGATAGCTTGCCTTAAAATAGGAGAATAGGAAATCATTATAATGACGAGACAGAGCAGCAATTATTAAATAAAGCTGTTTCAAATAAAATAGAGAGCGACAGAATTCAGAAGAAAAACAAAATGAGCTTAGATTAATTCCTAAACATTGTAAAGAATGGGAAATCTACAATTGATTATAGCAGAAAAGACAACGATAATGAAAATCATAGGCTATTTTTAATGAGTAGAGAATCTTAGAATATAAACCAAAATGTGTAAATATCAAAGTATAGACCAAATCATAGACTATATGCTGCTGTTGATGATCCTTAAAATTTATATTTTAATCCATACAAAGAAAGAAGCATGATGAATTTGGCAAATTGAGGAAAGAAATTTTATTGAAAAATGTTTGAAACTTTAGTCTTAAACTAATTTAAATTTACAGAGTAATTAATTCAGGTCTGATTTAATGATTCAATCTATTAAATCACTTCTTGACCTATCTAAATTAAGTTATTAATATATATGTTTAAGTAAGTGCTTGGATTAGATTTGGGGGAGACCCGAAAGAAAAAGAGATACGTCTCTATCAAAGATGTGAGAACAGACCGATATTCCTTTAATTAGTTCATTGAACGCAAGTCTCTGCTAGATCAGATCTATGGTGACTCATCTATCTCTTAGAGTCCTTTCAAAGGCATTTTAAGAATAGTTATGCTAGCGACTTTCATCTATGTCATCAATAATTACGTGGTAAGTATTCTCATTCATCATCAAATATGTCATTACTATGTCATTACGTTACGATGATAATTTTAATCATTTACAATCAATCTTTTTGCATTCCTCATTGTCTTATTTATAGCTGAGATTCTATCTGAAAGGGGAGTTCATAACTCGAGATAAGTTAGAGATAATAAAGGAGCAGATGTTTTTAGGGTTGCTATTTTGGATCTTTGCACATTTTTGGAGCTATATGTAAGAATCATTAATTATCTACTCTAACGCCTAATTTGACCAAACGATATTCTTAATGCTAGCTTTAGAGGATTTATCAACTAACTTCTGATTTTGAAAGGAGTTCCCTTCCTCCTAGTTCAAACATGGTAACTTATTGCAGAGCAGTTCTTGTTCCTAGGCGTTCCCTACTTGGTGTACCATTCAGAGTAAGATTTTGGGAGATTCTCTAATTTAATTAATTTTTAGAATACTCTACGCAACAACTCGTTTGTACATGTACTTCCAAGTCTGCATACACTACTTTAAGCTATTAAATTTATCTATGAAACAATTTCTAAATATGTTTTAAGATGAATTCCTATTTCAAAATGAATAGAAATTATAGAGAGCAGTATCTTTAGGAGCATGAGCAGAATAGTGCTCCTTCTACTCCTCTATAGAAGGGAGCTGAGACTTATTAGAAAGTTAGCAATGGATTGCAACACTATTCATGCTACCCAGATAACATAAACTTCTGGAGACTTTATTATGTACATGGTGCATCCAGTTCTCAGCTATCAGGATGAATATCCCATCAAGAAGGATTTCAAGCTCGCTGTCTTCATTAGCAGAGTCATTATCTTATTTGCCGGAGCGGTAAGTTTTGCAGATTAATAATGCGTCTGAGGGATATAAATTAAAACTCATTTGGTGTAAATTTGTAAATTAAATGGTAAAATTAATGAAATGAGTGAGATTTCATCATTAAATTGTTCATAACTGGGTTAAATCTCCTTTGATTAAGCTGTTGGGTGTGTCAATACTTAAAAACCTGGAGCTTTCATCATACTTTAAAGGCGGCATCTTATCTATGTTGTTTTTAGAAAAGAGTTGCTTCATAACTTTTGTATCTTTCAAAGACTTAATGCTCTCTTTAAACAAAGAAAATAATTTGAAAATAAATTGCTGTCACCTCCAAATTAAAAGCTTGGCTAAATTACTATTGAGTGATTATTACTGCCTCTGGAATCTCTGGAAATTTATCTCTCGTTAATGATTTTCTCACCAGACTCTATCAAATCTATGGTCCTATTAACTTTCTTCATATTTTTAATAGGCAAACTCATATCATTTCTCTTAGTAAAAACACAAAACTTATTTTTTAATATAAGTCAAATATGAATAGTTTATCGCAAATATGAGAAATTTAAAATACAACAGTTTGAAAAAGCTTTCTTTTTAAATACAAGTCGCAATACTAGCAATACATGAAATGCGAATAAATACATCTTTTAGATATCTGTAAGTTATTTTTAATCTGCAAGTGATATATTCCTACTATTGGTGCATGACATTGTTATCATTTAATATCTTCCTTTTCTTGACAATGTAGTTTTTTGATTGGCTGAAATTCTTCCCCATGATTAAAGTGCCTGCATTTATTACCATCTACTTTTATTCCCCCAATTTGCTGATAGAATTTTCAGAATGAGTTATTAAATAGGCAAACTATATCTATCTAGCCTAAATATTATTAGAACGCGGTGATAAGTTGCCAATTCTTTTTAATTATTCCTGCTTTAAAATCTGTCTTGAATAAGAGTCCTGATTTAGAATTCACATTCGCGATCAACTATTCATATTTGACTTATAGTAAGAATATGAGAATCAGAATCGTGCTATATATTGCGACTGCTGTAATTCCCAAGGATCCTCTCTCTCAAACCCTAAGATATCATTGAAGAAGGAATGTTGCTGCTTAAGACTTAAAAAGCTTGCTACCTCTCGTCTTAAGAGATTTTTCTTTAAAACATATAAATGCCGATGGAAAGGGACAAAATTTAACAAATATTCTTGTCCTAAATTTGTATTTGCTGGCTTAGTTTGATAAAGAGTAGTTTCTACTTGTAGTGGTAGTATCTCCAATTTAATCATACAGGCCAATCTTTGAATTTGCTCGGGTTGAGAATAGTCCTAACTTAGTCAAAAGCGAGCCTCTCAATAATAAAAAATAAGTTCTCTAAATATGATGGCTTGTATAATCATGATTTTGAGAAGTGTCGATCTCAAACGTACCTTTGCTATAAGATTTTACTAATGATTCTTTGATATCTCCTGCTTACTAAGAGCCACCTGCTCCTGCCATTGTTGTTTTAGATTACAAAGAGAAAAGACTGAAGTCTCTCATCAGCAATGGGTTTGTCGTAAATTGAAGCTTCTACCTCTTATTAGAGACCTTATCCTCCAAATATTTCTGGATGTAATCATCTTCATTGTACAGATTGAGAATCTCTGCGATGTTAATGAACTTCTTTCCAGTTCAAGATAAAGATATTTTGAAGTGTTTAAAAAGTTCGATTCTTCTTTGGATCAAATGAATCGATCTCTTCTTTTAGCCTATCTAGTGCTTGCTCTCTTTATTCAATCAAATGCTCATAAACTTAAGCAAGTTTGAAACTTAACATTTTACAACCTTTTCCTTATTTACTTCATTCCATCTCTGAATTTGAAGTATTGTCTGGGTACTTTAATAGCCTCTTTCAACTGTCTAATTTCTTCCTTGAGTTCTTCTATCTTTTTGAATAGTCTAGCTCTGATTTCCTCATGAGTTTTTACCTCTGCTCTTGTGATTTGTTTGTAATTATCAAATTGAAGATGAGTCTTCTTCATTTTGAGGACATAGTCTTGCGCTGCTTAGTTAAATCTTCTATCGAAATTCATCTACTGATTCTCCTTCTCTTCTTTGAGAAGTTAAAGTTTCATTTGTAACTCTGTGATCTACTGCTGAGCTCGGATCTCCATACGTTTGAAGGTCCCCGCCATTTCTCGGAGCTGACTTAGCTCAATATCATGCAACTCTCGCTCCTCTTTCATTTAGGTAAATTCATATTCTTACTATAGATAAAAATAATCCATTTAGATGATCTTCATCTGATAGTGATATTTATAAAGAAACGAGAAAATATAAGGTGACGAACGACTTACTTGTAAAGAACCTCAATCTATTCATCTATAGCTAAGGTAATTCCAAATGAGTAAAAGCTAAAAGGCTATTAGAGAAGCGCCCTTCCGTCTTCCATGACTTTAGAAATAAAGTCAGGCATGGGTTCTTGCATCTACCTCTCTGTCAAAGATTTATTTTAAGTGAAATACAAATACTCCTTAACTTTTGTAAATTTGTCTGACTCATACAACTCATCCTCATTAGTTTCGATGTAATAGTCTTCCTACCTCAGATTATACCCAACAGTCTCTATGTGATTGTTCAAGCCCTCTATTATACACTCCTGCTTTGCCGCTTGAATAGACATCTCTCTTACTTTCCTTTCCTATGCCTCCAGTTGTTCCTTTATTTTCTGATACTGCTCAGCCAAGCTCTTAAACTCACAATCAAACGCTTCTTTTGCTCTAACTAATCTAGAAGTAATTATCTTATGAGCTCTCTCTTTCGCAGTTTCCTTAACATATCGCAATTCGATAGCATGGCCCCTTTCAAGATTCTTAATTTTTGCTTCTAGTTTTCTGATTGAGACGCGGAGAGAATTATCACTCTCTTTATTGCGAAGTTGCTCTCTTACATCATCGTATTTGTGATGTTATCTTTAATACTCTTCTAGTACCTGATACTTTAAAGAAATTTAAATTTGGTTGAGAAGTTTCAGTTATAAAGGATGAGGGATCAAAGTTTTAAAAAAAAGATAGAGATTAATTTATCATAAATAGATCTTGCATGAAACCTTAGTCATTAATTCTGTTTGTTATTTCTGGTAAGAGCCCACCTTTTAAAGTATACAAATAATTAAAATTTGAAAAAGAAATTACATCTTTGGGTGTTCTTATTTTAGTGTTTGATCTTGGACCTTCGAATCTATCATTTCTACCAATTATATCTGTAACTCCTTCCCTTTTAGTAACTGACCTGCTCTTTCTTTCTCGAGAAGATTCATCTATCGTATGCCAAAACTCCTGATATCTACTTTGTTGAAGTTCTAGCTCAAGACTCTCTCTTATAAGTGAATCGGTTTCAGAATTATTATCTTCACCTTCATAAAAAAGATATAAATATAGGCAAAACTTAAGATGAAATTTGATTGCATTTCTCCAATGACTGATTTGAGATATTCTTAAGCCTCCTCTTTAGTCATAAATTATTATATTTTGAATTAATATACATTCATTAAGAATATGTCATCTCGTTTCTTTGCAACCTTCTAAAAATGTCATGATTGCTTTTAATTAGAGCTTGCAACTGAGCTCTCAGTTCCACATCTATCTTCTCAAAATCCATATCGAACTGTCTCTTTATTTGCTGCTCTAATTGCTCTGTCAGATTTAATCCTTCACTATTTTCATCTATTTCATGACTAGCTCCCAAATTCTTTGACTATTCAGGGAGTAAGCCTGTGAGATTTTTATTATGAACTGGAAGTAAATTTAGTTTAAGATTCCGAGAAAAGTCTAATGCGGATTCTTCTTGCTTGATTGTGCTTTTTTAGTCACTTTGATCGGTCTAACCTTTGCTGTGCGGAATTTGTAATAGATTGCTGTGGCTTTAAACCCCACTATTTTGCCCACTTAATACCCTAGATTAGGAATCAATAGCCTTCAATAAATTTTGCGTCTTCTCTTTCTTTTACTTCCTTACTTTATCAGCTTTAACCCTTTCCTCATCCTTAATAATTTCCTAGCTTATTCTTCTATCTATCATTTGTCTTTCCACTTTGTGAGCCTCCGACTCGTAAAGTAGAGGCAGTAATGGATTCTTAAGTTTTTATATTGCCTTATTTTTGGCTAACTAAATTTTCCTCTCTTCCTTCGCTTCAAACTCCTATTTTATCTGATAAAACAGATCGTCTTTTTAGATCTTCTCATGTTAGAATCCAGAGAATTGAGAATCAAACTCTTATTAAAAGTCTATAATTTCTTTGATCTTTAAGTCTATTTACTATTCCAGTTACTTCCCAGTCTTGTACTACTTATGTGAGGGAGGTACGAAATAATTTGTAAGAATAATAAATAAGCTTTTAAATAGTAGTCCTATTTAGGATCTATTTCAGCCAACTCCTTATTAAGTCTAGCTTATTGAAGTGCCTCCTCCCGCTTTTTTATCTTTAAGTCTTTCTTTAGTTATCTTCTGATCTCTTCTGAAATATTCTATTCTACTTCTTGTTCCCTTGAGGCTTCCTAGTTTAGAGAAAGAGCCCCTTTTTCCATTGGAATTTGCAAAAATTTTATTCCATTTTTAAATTTTAAAAATTTTTTTGTCCCTTTCAAAATTTTTAATTTTTTAATTAATTTAACAAAAATTTAAAAGGGTAGTAATAGAGTGCTACTATAATATGTCGTAATTATAATATTAAATGGATAAAGAACGAGAGACAGCAGAAAGTTTAGCTACTTCTAAGCATAATACAGACCTCCCAGATTAAGGGGACTCCTCTTCAGAAGAGGAATAAATGGTAATTTCATCACTACATGAAAAGCTTTAATTTTTATAAGTTTGCTATCCTAAATCTTAATTTTCAAAATAGGATGAGATTAAGAGATTACTGCAGAGCTTGCGAGACGAATAAAACAGTGAGGGTTAAGAGTTCGTGCGGGAGGAGGATGCACAGACTTATCTAAGCCTCTGGACAGATGTAACTCTCCTCATGAAGCAGCCTCTCAGCAAGCGCTGCTTCGTCATAGAAATGAACTGGTTCTAAAAATTCAACTAGTTCGGTCAGGCGCTTGAGACTGCCAGAATTGAAC
The DNA here is from genome assembly GCA_027382625.1 of Tetmemena sp. SeJ-2015. Taxonomy (NCBI): domain Eukaryota; phylum Ciliophora; class Spirotrichea; order Sporadotrichida; family Oxytrichidae; genus Tetmemena; species Tetmemena sp. SeJ-2015. Next base: position 190,873 of record JAJKFJ010022070.1, on the reverse strand, counting down.
ATTTCAAAAAACATGTAAGTGGATACAAAGAACAATCAACTAAATTAAGAAAGTTTCACTCTTTCTGAGAGCAACTTGGAAAAACATCATTCAATAAAGATATCGAAATAAAAAAATTTATAACCAAGGAAGCCTTATGGAAAATATAGGGAGAGCGTTCTTAGGCACCGATTCTAGTCAAGGCAAGATATCCTGGTATAATTCTAAACATAGGATTGGTGTAAGTTTCGAAGATACATCTCTAAAGGTTTTGAGATTGAATTATCCTAATATCCTCAGAAAAGGAGTGGAATAAATTTATTCCATGATCAAAATTTTTTTTTCTGAGAAATAGAATTGAATTCTGATAAGGATATATATTCGAAGAGATGCTGTTGAAGAGTATCCATTTTTGTAATTCTGTTTATTTTAACAGTCTCTAATCATATTCTTGCTCTTAAATACTCATAAAGGAAAAATGCTTCATGATATCTATCTTGAGATTATATTTTCTTCTTTTTATTGGTCTAAAACCTTTTTTTAGAAATCTCAGCTCCTCTGAGAATTATAATACCTTGAGAGAGCTACAAAATTAAGGAACTATCAGGCTTTAGGATGTGATTTTAAAATTGTACAATAGCTGGGGGAAGATGAAATTCAAGGGAAGCAAGCTTATTAGAGATAGAGATTATGTGATCGTTAGTCAAACTGTTTGGATGAATTTATTTAATTTTATATAGAGCATTTATACTTTAATTCTTATGAAGCTGAAGAGGCAATTTGAAGCTGCCCCTGAAATAGGACTGTATCAAGTTGAAAAGAAACTGCTCTCAAGCTCTTAAATCCAAAGATCTTTGGGCGATGCTCCCGACTCAGATGAGGTAAAAGAGTTGCCGGATCTAGATCCAATCGTCGTGCAGGTGTGTAACGTTGATGGCTCTGAAAATTCTAACAGCAATCAGGAGGCTTCTTCTTCCTCAGGCTAAGAATTTTAAAATGTACTCGTTTCCAAGCACATCGGAGTGAAGAACTTCGTTAACTCTATAGGTCCTCAATTTGGTTTTGCTCCGACGAAGGTTAATCTTTACAAAGCTTGGCTTGAGAATAAAAACTCAAGGGATGAGAAGATCAATGTTTAAAGATTAAAAGTGTTTTTTTATTAATTGAATGAGGTTCACTATGATACAATTCAAATAAAAGGAACAAACACGAAACGGCTGGTGGACTACCAATTTGATTCCTCTGAGAAAGATATCCATGGAAAGCTCAAGTATAAGATGTTTTTCCAAACTAGCTCCGACTAGCTCAAAGGAGGAGAGAGCAAGGATAAACATAAATTTAAATTCCTAAAATATAATAACTAAAAATAATAAATGAGGAATCCTTTATATTCTAAAATGAATTTATGGCCTAAAGAGCTTTAAAATAGGTACATAAAACATAATAACTTTTTAAAAAAATATCCAAAAGTATGGAATTTAGTAAAAAAGAGTAAAGAAAAAATATTAGCAATTTTAAATATATCTTGGGCATCAATAAATATATGAATCAGAGCAATTTCATTTCAATTTAATATTTGTTATTTAAAATTAGATATTAATAATTAATAGGATAAACTTAATATGCGTAAGAATCTCCATGCGATGATGCAAATGCTTTTTAACTGTCGCAAGGTATGTTAGGAAATCGCTGACAAAAATACAAAATTATTAACATTATTCTTAATTTATTGTTTATAAAATGAGGACAATCAGAATAGTGGGTCAATGGATCATTATTTCGATGAGACGAATGATGCAAAAATTTAGATATTCACATTTGTTTAACATTAGCAGCCCATGCTTCCAAATTTGCTTCTGTTCACAGTGACTCAAAGCCTCAACAGCATGGAAGAAGAAATGGCTAACTCAATCTCAATCTAAACAGTGCTGGCCTTGTTTCTCATCACAATCCCTATGGCTAATAAATTCCTGCCTAGTATGCCGACGACCCAGAACTTTACTATGCGATACAAGCTTCACTGAATGAAAACCAAGCCAGCGAAAATCTTACAGGATGGGATTAGATCAATTCAAACTTCGGCCAGACAAAGCAAAAAACTCCCTCTACTAATGACGACTTTCTCTCAGCTAAGAATAACAAGAGCTTGGACTTTAATGAGGAAGGAGCAGATATGGATGGAGATTTAGGGGACTAGAGTGGATTACCAGACTTCGGAATAGAGACTGGAGAAGATTCTTAAGCTTATTATCGAAGAAGAGGAGGCTAGATTTTGCAAAATACTCCTAAAATCGTAGTGTCATCGCTTGAAGGTGCAGGAAACATACAAACTTATCCTGCCTATCAAGCTATTCCTTCAAGAGCCAATCATGTAACTCGCTAAGAAAAGACAAAGAAGCTAAGAGAGGAGAAGATGAGCTAATTCTAGGATATTAGAGCTAGAGCCAAAAATGAGATGAGACTCCCTTCTTCTAACCTTGCAGTTAACTTGCTTAATGGCAATATTAACTCACAAGCTAACAACATTTTCTAAAGCTCTCATTCCAGTAACAAAAGCGTCTCTTACTCGAAAAGCGTAATGGGTAGCATAGGCCCTATCAAGTCATTCTTAGAACTCTAAGATTCGATTCTTAAGCTCCGAGAAAATTTTGATTCTGTCATTCTTGGTAAGAAAAAACCTTTGCATAGCAGCGGTAAGATCGTAGATGAAGAGAATACGCAACCAGATTTTCTCAATCATGATCTGATGGATTGTGATATGATAAAAATGCAAAACTAATCCCCACTTAAGTAGAAGGACTTGCGAGGTGAATTTAGCAAAAGTGGCGCAGGTAGTTTGGAAGGCGGGTGTTTACTTAGTTCAGTCTAGGATTAAGAAACTGACGAAGATGAGCCTTGCTCGGGATCCATTGGAAACGATCAGACTTAAATTGAGAGAAAACAAAAGGATTTGATACAAACTCAATCAATCACCTCTCAAAAATAACAAATCATTCCTCAAAGTGAATTTGAAAATCTTATTATCATGATCGTGGATGATGAAGATGAGAAGACTTTCAGTGATGAATAGATCTGAAAATGAAAGAACAGTACTAGCATATTAGCTTCAATAATGCTAGAAAAGTGTAACAACAATTAAGTGACTCTTGACCGTCTTGAGCATTTAATCCATATCTCTATATTCGAAGCTACTGGACTCTTCCTTCCCTTTGTTAAGAGAAGAGTCTTTTTAGCTTGGAGTATTGGGCTCTTTAAGATTACCATAACATTTAAATTTAAGCACACAATTATTATCTATCTTAAGATTTTACTTATATCCTCAAATTTTGACTTGAAATTAAAATGGTTAATTATTATTTTAGAGTATAGTGATATTTAAAGAGGGATTTTAAAGTATTGCTATAATTAAAAGAAATGGAAACCAAAAAATAAAAGTTTCAGATTGCTCCAGTTTAAATGCCCTTACTAGAACCAACATCCAACTTGCAACTAGATACAATTAACATTTTTATTTATCATAAAATTGGCCTGGATGATGCAAATTCTAAGGAACAAAGTTGAGAATAGCTTTTAATTAAAGATCATAAAATTTAATAGTTGACTTTTTTTAATCATGAATTTACCCTCCAAGAGAACTAGTAATATCTACAAATTTAATCTTCTAAAACCGAAGCAGAAAATAAATCTTAAGAAGAGCTTAAAATATTTGCAACTTTTCAAGGAAGCCAAGAAAGGATTGTGATTTTAATTTATGAGGAGTTTCTCCAAAGTAAACGAGGATATAAATATTTTTGAAAATAATGCTCTTCGAGACTATAAGTATGTCCAAAATCCTCACCACCTTCTCAACTAATTGTTTTCCATTTTGCTATTAAATCAATTTATGATCTCAATTCCCCAAGTGGATAGATAAATAGGAAATAATTCTATGATAGTCAGTTCGCTCAAACAGCACAAGAATCCTGAGGCTGTAAGCTAGGCTGATGCTAAAATTCAAAGGCACATTAGAAACAAAATCTAGCAAGTAAATCAACAACAGTAACAGTCTCTCTCCATGCTATCCTACATGAAAAATAGCGTTATTCAATAGCAGAACTAAATTTTTATATTCTTTAATGTCAGAGATAAAACTAAAATGGGATAAGAAACAACTCTCAAGAGTTGATAGTAAGTGGACAAGGCAGGCAATAAAAGTAGAAGGATTACGATATTTCGTCCAGTAGTAGATCACCTGAATACTTTGTCCCTTATCAGACAGAGAGTCATGAATCCACAGACCATTATCAGATTTATCAACGCCAGTATTTTGAATAACGTAGTTAAAAAATTTCAAAAATGCAGGATGCATCAGTTTAAGAAGGGAATAGTTTTACTATAGGGAAGAAAAATGAGAGTAGTAACTTGTCGGATTAAAAGTAAAAGCTGTTGGCTTTGAGAGATAAATCTTGAAAGTAAATCAAAATTGACTCTCCTATCAAACTAGACCGAAAGTAAATAAATTAATCTGAAGTCTATGATAAAGCAACTTCTCTCGAAAAGAGTTTGGACAAGCCTTAATAAATTCAGCTTATCAGTTAAATATTAGCACCATCAGATTTATCTATGAACAGCAGGACTAGAGCCATATAGGGATTTGATATTCAGTAAGATATATAAATAAGTAAATTTTTTTAAAAATAAAATTCAGCTCCACAAAGCTAAATATTAGTCAGAGGTAAATGAAAATAAACAAAAGGCCTCATAGAATGATAATTAAGAGCTTCAAATAGTTCATTTCCCTCATCGCCTAATAAAATAAGGTATGAATATTGCATCAACATCGTTAATTATATTTTATCTCCTTAAAACGAAGCGTTGCTTTTAAAGATACAAGATTAGGATATATCTTCTAATGACTTTAAAAGAGGCATCTTTAGTTAAAAGCTTTGCAATAAAATTACCCTATCGAATCTTAAAACATAATCAAATTCAACTGGTTTGCAAAGTTTAGCAATTTCTCCTTCCAAAAATTCTTAAAATCAGAGTTTCAAACTTCCATAGTTTATATATTCCTTCTTAACTTTTCTAATGCTTATATTGAGTTAACCAATCGAATTTAACTCTCTGCTATTCCTGATACTTATTCATAACCGTAAAATTCATTACATCCTTATAATCAAGGATCCGATAAAAGTTCTGAAATTTTTACCAACTAAAGGCTTAGTACCCAACTCTCAAATTAAACAAGCTCGTTACTTGATAGTCGAAATTAACTTGTCCCCTAAATTAATTAGTAAATTCAAGATAGAGATAAAATTAATTAAAGGAAAAGGTATAATAGATAAGCAAGCGTTGACAAATAAGCCCGAAGAGCCAGCATAAAAGATGAGACTGCTTAATTGCCCAAATAAGCATAATTTTAATAAAACAGTTTTTAGGAAGGAACAAACATCAAAATTGGAATGAAAAAATCTAGTTTGAGCAGCGATATTACAAGAAAAGCAGCTCTCATTTATCAAAACAGTGGCATTGCTCTCGTTAAGAGAAAGTAAAGCAGCATAGATAATTACAATCAAGGCATTAACAGTGGATTATCTTCATCCAGACTAAAGAGCGGAGATAATTATATCTTATAAAGTTGAAGGGGATATACAGAGAGAAAAAATGACTTTACTTAAAAAGTAGTCTCATAAAATGCAAAGATAAATCTGAGCTCCTCTCATCTTATCATTCAAGATTAAAGCAAATCCTTGCAAGATACTCCCTCCCATATGATTGCAAAGCATAATTAGAGTAGTTAGAATGAGTCTTCTTTTATTTTTTGCCAACCATAGAATCCTAATTCTGATCTTGTTTTGCAATCAATTCTCTCTAAAAATCTTACTAAGATTCCTTCTAATTTAAGAGAAACATTCATCACGAGGCACAAATAGAGAGTGTAGAATTAGGAACTAGGGTAAAAAGTTAAATTACTCGAAATAAAAGTTAGAAAAGCTCAAGAGAGAAACAATAATGTAAGGATTGCTATAGAAAACAAAAAGAGTTTCTTATAAAAGCAGAAGATGAAGTAGCAACAATATCAAGGTCATTAAGAGTCTCTAGCTCAAATTATTATAGCAATAAATTAAGACTTTTATATTTCACAAATTTTCAAGTGAATAGAAGATCCTAAACAAATTAGGTGTCAAATGAGCAGTCTACTGCACATTTTATGTTTTTTTAGTAATTATCTTGAGAGCATAAGTAATATAGAAGTATCAGCAGATTTCTCTAAGTTTGTAATTCCTCCTGTACGTTCCCCTCTCATCGGGCAAGACTCATCTGCTTTGATAGTTCCTTCTATAACTAATATAAACTCAATGAGTAACCTGAAATCTACTTCAGTTTTGAATGGTTAGTCTTCACATGCATCGATCAGAGCAATAAATGTATATGAAAATATGATAATGGAAGATCTGCTTAAAGATTTATCAAAGGCCAAGTCTAAAGTGTTAATGGCTGCAAAGAATAAGGAAGATATCTATGAATTGGCACACTCAATCTCAGACGAGAATACTTAGCTCAAACGAACTATTCTTAGATACCAAAATCTTATTTTAATCAAAATTTACACTCAATTCATCTTATCAAAGAGTTAACGAATTCTCCATAAAAAGACAATTAGAAGGAGAAAAACTGGAGTTCATCTCCTGTTAGGATTTAGCCAACAAACATAAAAGCCTTCCAGAGACAAAAATCTGTCGATTTAAATTATCGACTTCAAAAATCTGGTTATATGAAGTCAAAGCTCGTGCAAATAGAAGAGAATGATAAATTAGAGGAGGATGAAAATGCAAATGAGAAAGTAATAGCTGCTGAAATGTCATTAGAGTAATCAGAACTGCCAAATTTTGACCAAAGAGAGCTAATAAATGCCAATTTAAACCTTAGCTTACTAGAGAGTAAGGATGAGATCGCATTATAACCTGGAATATCGGATAAAATAAAACTTGGAAGTTTCGCCAACTCAAGTAAATTTCTCTCACTTAATCAAACTTTAAATGAGGTAAAATTGATTATCTCTATAATTTTAATTTAAGGAAGATATATACAATTTGAAAGACATCAAGGCAAAAAGTGAAATTCAAAGCACAACTTGGATGGAAGTAGCTGAATTGGAATAGATAGCTTATTAAATCCATTATTTAGCTAGAGATAGATAAAGTTACTTTGATTCTCTTCTCCTATTTTTAGAGTAAGCATTCAATGGTTTAATAACCTTTCTTTTTTTATAGGATCTGCAAAAGAACTCTAAAATGCTCTAATGCTATAATATATATCTGCGATTCACAACTAGATGCCCTGTTGATAACCAAATTGATCTTAATAAATTGTGCATGATGTTTAAATTAATTTAATTCAAGCTGAAGAGGGGGTATCTAATGAAGAAAGCTTATATTGCAGGGGAACCTTACTCAATCATTTTATTGTCAGAGAAAGAAATGCCTGCAGAGTTTCTTCCTAAGGTTAAGTAAGACTTCATAGAGGGATACTTTAAGTAAGATGGGTGTGGAATATTACAAGGAGCATTCTCTTCAGATAATAAACTATTATTCGGAGTTTAGGCTCTCGATCCCTTCAACTAATAAATAGATCCACTCATAACTTAAAATACTAAATCTTCTCATATGCTATCTAAGACAAAGACTTTTCAAGCAAATAATCAGAAAAAGGGCTTTGGGAGGTTCAACTATCCTGATGTCTTGAAATTGAAGTTCTTATGTAATTTTCTAGGAAAGAAAGCTGAAAACTATCTTCTTCATTAAGAAGCTATATATAAAGAAAAGAAGATAATGCAAATTGTGAGCTCATGTGATCAGATTGTTAAATCAAGAACTCATAAAACGATCATTGCATCAATGAAAAGAGAACTTCCAAAGCTTTTTGAGTATGAGACTTGCATCGTTTTGCTGTATGATCCTCTTAATAAGGATTAAAATATATTAGTCATTGATTTTAAAAATGGGATCTATTTACAATAGCTTAATAAGAATAATCATCGTAGTCTCAAAGTTAAACTTCTGACACTATCAATTTTAATATATCTTTAAAATCATAAGGTTTCCAGTGTCTCTTGGATTGACAGGATAAGCATTCTAAGATAGGTCGCTAATTTTTTCAAATACGGCTATGTCTGATCTTCGCTTTAACTAGGATTTAGATAATTTGGCAGGTCTAAAGAACCTTAAGAATTGTATAGTAACAGAATTTAGTGCAATAGAATCTGAGACCTAAAAGGAACAGTTTCCAGTAGGAGTAATTTAGCTTTTGAACAAGCATGGTATCGACCCCATTTCAAATTTTGATGCAGTAAGTATAATTCTTTGTATGATAAAACTTGTTTTAGTAAATGGTGAATGCGATACGCTAATTTTTGGGGACTTGCGTGGACAACATCACAATTTTAAACTACTCGGTGAAGGTAACTCTCTCAGTGAGTACAGAATTATAAGGGGTGACTGAGAGAATGGATGAAAGGGAAGAAAACACACTCACCAGCAAGATGAATCTAGATATATACAAGAAGAACATGGTTTCCATTAATAGATTTGTTGAACTTTTGGCGAGGCAGCATTACTTGTGAGGATATAATCATACAGTTAAGGAAATTTTTGTGTGGAATAGTGGAGCCTACAACTAAAAGAGTGTTTAGTATAGAGTAGCAATTATTAGCTATTATTTCTGTTAAGTGACAGTAGAATTATTAGTAGTATAATTGCGGTTGTTATATAATTTATGATGGATACAAACTTATGATGCTTTAAATTTAATAATATTAGTGAATTTCCCAAATTTAGTCTATTAAATCAAGAATAAAATGAAAACACTCAAAAGGAACTTTTAGATCCAAGGTGTAAACCCGAAGAATTAATTTGAGCTCAGAGAGGGGTTGTAGCTAACAGTTTAGAACTCTTCCAGTGAAGAAAATGAATCTTAGCCAATAGAGTAGGATGAGTATGATATTCCATTCTTGCAAAAGAAGAATCCTAAAGTTCGCTTAGAGGTACTATCTCAGATTGCAAAGCATAGTAGAGTTAATATTTTACCAGTTGACAACAGTAAGTGTTCAAATTGAGAAAGCCAGATTCTTCATTTATTGAACAATTAGTTTTTAAACTAAAAGCGTAGACGGAAGAAAAAGTTTTCTTGGAAAGGAAGAGTTAGCTTAGCAAACGAAGTTCCTTGACTTGGAATAAAGTTCAAGAATGCAAGCCTGTGAAGCTAATTTTCAGTCTTTTAGCCCAATAAGTCAAGAATTTCCTTTGAGTCCCCAAATAGTATCATCTTGAAATCACAAGACTGAAGGAGGTTTAAAATTATGTTTTTGGTTTAAAGACTCATTTTAAATCTTCTGAAAAATTAAATGGGAGAGGGACTGTAGACTTATAACAAATCTTTAAGCGGAAAATGTCTAACAAGAAGTATTTAAGCTTCGAGGGAAATATGATTACTACTCCTCGAAGTAAAGAGGAACTATAGCAAATGAAAGACTCTCTAATTATACTTAAATTTAATTCTAATTAGAAAAGTTTTGTTGTTGAAAATTAAACCACGTAATAAAGTTTCTAAGGTTTTGACTATTCCAAACGCACTTAAGTCCCAGGCAAGATTGGCATCTCCTGAATTAAAGCAAAGAGATAACTAAGACTCGTGTAGGGAATATATAAGAAGTCCAAATATAAAAAGCTCTTAGTAAAAAAGATCATCTGAGAAAAAGAGTGAAATTAAATACATGAGCATTCAGAATTAAGAAGATGAGGAGCATACTAGCATGGAGAAGATTTTAATGAAAAATCCTTCAAGGTTTAGTTTCATATTTATTCTTTAAATAAAAGTAAAGTTTGATGTTAAAATCCAAGATAAAAGACTAAGGAAGTTGTCCACAGTCTGACCCATGACTACTGGCTAAGGTTGTTGGAATTAAAATGACCCAAGAATACATTATCAAACCTTCATAGCTAGAGGCTTAATGAGTTAGAACTCACCTAGATTTGAGAATTTATATTGGCATTATTTTAAAATCTAAATATGACAAGCAAAGAAAGCAAATCTCAAATAATGAACCAGCAAATGAGAACTTAGTACTTAGAGATGCTGCATGCGAATAGTAGCCTTAGCTAGAATCCCTTTTCAAGAAATCTGCCACAAGAAAGAGGTCATAAAACTCATGATTTCATTAGGCATTAGAAAGTATATGGCCGAAGTCTGAATGACAAGGCTAGAAATATTCTATCAATGCAAAAAAAATGAGTTGAGCAGAAATAATCTGCTCAAAGTAATAGGGAACAGCCTATATCAAATGATTAAAATAGAGAAAATTCTTAGATTATAGCAAATTAAAGTCAAAGCAAATAAACTATGATATAACTTGCTCGCACAGCTATCCTATGGAACAAAAGCAGAAATTAAAAGTCTAATCTACTTGAAAATATTTTTTCTTCTCAGTTGATTAATTAAATAATCAACGTTAAGATTAGAGTTTTCTATAAGATAAATCTCAAAATGGGAATGAAAAAGAAAATGAGACTATCTAAAGCATTTCTGAATCTTCCTTATCTCCAACTTCAAATTACAGACTCACAAATTTATAACGAAGGCTGATCGATAGTAACTATATTTCAAATTATGATTTTCTATTTCTCTTATCGAGTCAAGACACGCAAAAGGTAAAAGTTACATGGATTTTAATTTTATCTAAGTAATGGTCATAGCAAAAAGACTTCAAGCTTTATTTTTTCTCCTCAAAGCGATGCAAGCGAATGCTATGGATATTTAGAGAACAAAGATTGGAACTTGAACCAATATGGCTAAGATTTTGCAAACTAAGTGGATGAAAGTGAAGGCTATTGCTTATTTAGTTTTAAATTTGAAAAAGAAAAAATAAAGTTTCAATTTCAATAGAAAATGTTTGCAGATCCTCTATTCTCGAGTGATAGAAGTGAGCAAACACTTCCCTAACAAACTAAAGGAAAATTCAAAATCAATATCTCAAGACAAAGTTATTTTTAAAGCAAGTAGTAGCAAATTGGTAATGTCTAGCAATAAACTCAGAGTCCAACGTACAGTGAATTGCAAATCTAGTAGCTGATCCCTTCACCCAATCTCCTTAAAATAAGAGATTTGATTTCTCAAGAAAACCAAGATTAGAGTAATTCTGTGAATTGGTAGCAAAGAAATATTCAGGAAATAATCCCAGGAGGGAATTTCGATTATAAATCTATAACCGCAGATCACCCTTACTTTCAAAAGCTAATTTAAGTTATGCAGCACTCTCTAAGAGCCTCTAAAAATTAAATGCTTTAATATTACTATAGTGCTATTAAGTAAAAATTAACTGATTGGCCTAACTGAGAGAAGAAACTTGCTTGAATACTTTAAGTCTTTCAGAGGGTCTACTCAGCACCAAAGTTAAGCTAAAAGTTAAAATAGATTACCTCAACAAAATAATAACACCAGAAGAATCCATAAGAGAATATAAAATCAAATCATAGCAGTCAAAGATCCTTAGCCAAGAAAAGTAAGTTCATAGAAAGTTCAAAGGTCCTAAAATAAGGCATATAAAAATAGAAAACTGAGATATCAAGCCTGAGCATAAGAGGACTTTCTAACAATAATCAATAAAGCTATAATCGGATTAAGACTTTAAATTAAGTTGCTCAGCAATAGACGGAATCATAATATCCTAATTAAGAAGAGGACAATTTGAGGGCAGATACCTTAAAATAAAGTGAGCCTAACATATTGAACATCCAGATCTCTTCTCCATTTTCTTCTTTCTCTGATAAGGAGTATTAGCAAAAGGAAGAGATACCCTTAAAGCCCTAGATTGCTAATTTGAACTTTTCGAATCCTGTCTTGAAAAATCTTGCTCTTGATAGCCAAACTATTCTCTCTGGGACTTAAGAGAGTACTAGCATTAATTCTTAGACTTTCTCAAATCTTTTTAATTCCAGATATCCAAATTTTCTAATAAGTACAAAAGCAGCTTTAAAGGATTAAACAAATCCTGATAATTAAAAGCATACCATAGCTTCAAGAGAGGACTATTATTCGCCCTAAGTAGTAGCAAGAAGAAAAATTCAATCTAATTTCTTGAATTAAAGAGTAAATGTCAGGACCAATAAGCAGCATCTATCTTCCAGAAATCAGACGCTTGGCTAAAATTCTTAAAACAGGACATCTATAACTCAGGATCTATTTAGAGAGTCTTAAAGATTTCAAAACCTACTCGATTTTACTGCTGGATCAGATTAAAGTTAAAAAAGCAGTAACAGAAGTCTTAAAATTGACTAAATTTAGACCAAAAATCAATAAAGTCAATTTAACTTAATAAAAGGATAGTTGAGATAGGAGCAATTATAAAAAGCGAGTAGTTAAAAGAAGAGAAATCTGCAATTTTTTCTTCAAAGGGAAAATGTTGTCCTTGGACAGCAATTAATCTGGCTTAAAAAACCTTAACTAGGTTAAAGGATCAATTAGAACTAGGGGATACGTATCAAAATATGAAAAACGACTTGATAATAATTATGAATACTTTATTACTTATTTAATCAAGTGTTTATTCTGAATGTATCCCTATTGAGTTTGTTATTTCATGAAGCATGAATTTAAATTTTAAGAATTTGATTCTCTCTTTGAAGTATTAATTTGAGATTATTTCAAGAGCCTGGGCTGTATGTGAAGTTGATATAATCCTTTGAATAGTTGTAGGCAACGCAAGTAACCGCAAAGAATTGTCCCCACCAGAACATCATATTTGCAAACATAGTCTTCTCAAACATTCTGAAGAGGAAGATTAGAAGCAGCTGATATATTTGCAACGAAGTGAGGTAAAATGATATACGCTTGAATATCAAAGTTAGGAAAGCCTCGTGGAAGAAAATGCTGAATAGGAAAGTGACCACGTTCGCTTGGAAAGGAGTCATCTTCCACCTAATTAGGTACTCCATGTACCAATGCCTGTATAAGTATTCATGCACTAGTCTGTTCCATTTTCTTGCCCACTAATGATAGTTTAAATGGACAAGAATTTAAGTACCTAATCGAAGTTGCGGCAATTCCAGTAGTCTTGATAAAACTGTCTATCTGCAAAGCCACTCATATCTGCGTAAATGTTGGGTGCGAAGTCAAACACTACGAAAAATCCAATGAAATAGAGAGACATAGCAGGGATGTAGAAAGAAGGAAAAAGTTCTGTGTTGCTCAAATGCTTCTCTTTCAGTAATTCCATTAGTGGCAGGTACTGATCCTCGAAAATTAAGCCCATTGCTCCCTACACAATAAATAAGCTAAACTGTATATCCTTCATATAAATCAAATTCAGATAAAATTATGGACATAAAGATATAACAAAAATAATGGAAACAAATAAACCTCAAGATATGAACTAAGCTGATCTAACAAATTTAGATCGAGGAAGAAAAGAAAATACAAAAAACTTAAACGGTTAGCTAGTCAGGCAAATCAGAAGTAAAGGTTAAAGAAAATACCGATCATAATTCCAAAGGTGCAATGTCAGATTTTTTCCAAAAAGCTTCTGAGATAGTGGGAGTTGGCTATGGAAAAATATCAGAGTAATCTGTTAATACAGCTGAAAATCAAATCATGGACTTCTTTTGTGAAAGAATATTTTTTGATTATTTTAGACTTGCTAAATCATAGAGCTGTCCCTCAAGAACCTTTTGATGATTTGACAGTTCAGATGCTAATGAATAGAATAGCTTTAATGGACTCTAATAATTACTCAGGAAATTTTAGAATTAATTAATACTATCTTAAGTTGTTTTAAACTGTGGAGTTGGGGAAAGAGAAGCGAGGATTTTCAGTAGTATAATAAGAGAGAAAAACTTTAACTTGGGCCATGGTATTGGAAGATCAGGAGACGTGCAAGCCCTCCAGCCAAAAGCAATCGGAAGTTCTCTAGTTGTAAAACTCACAAAGAATATGACTCTAAATGCCATGAACAAAATTTATAACTCTATAACTTAATAATTTGATTATATTTTGGGATACACCTCAATAAAAGACGCGTTAGTTCTACCATTTGCAACAGGTATGGCTCTTACTCTCACACTTTTGACCATGAAAAGCTAGAGACCAGAAGCCGAATATGTAATTTTTCCAAGAATAGACTAAAAAACTTGTCTAAAATGCATCTATACTTAATTAATCTTTAGTGTTTTTTACAAATAAAATTTTACTGCTAATCTCAAGCCAATCATAGTTGAGCCTAAATTAGAGGGCGATGAGCTCACAACAAATCTTGAGGAAATTGAAAGGCTTCTCTCTGATCCACCTGAAGAGTACAAGGGTAAAATATTGGGAGTATAGACTACTACAAGCACGTTTGCTCCTCGAGCTTATGACAAAATAATAGAGGTGGCAGAGATGTGCAGAAGATATCAGGTCTTTCATCTAATAAATAATGCCTATGGCTTGCAGTGGAGTTTAAATTTTTATCATAGTGTACAAGGTTAGCAAATGATGTGACTTAGGCAACTCAAAAAGGAAGAGTAGATGCCATCGTATCTTCAACTGACAAGAATTTCATGGTTCCAGTGGGAGGCAGCGTTATTTACTCTTCTAAAAAGAAGGACTTAATCGATAAGATAAACAAGTTTTATCCTGGTAGAGCTTCGGGAGGGCCAACGCTTGATCTATTTATCACTTATCTCTAGATGGGAGCAAAGACCATGAAATTTAATTACTCATTGTGATTTATTATTTTAACTTTAAAATAGTTAGTTCGCGATAGGAAGGAGAATTTTGACTACTTAAAATAAAAGCTAAATGAAGTACTTCCACTTTACGGAGATAGAATTCTTGAGACTAAAAATAACAAGATTTCCATTGCAGTTACTATCACCAATTTAAATGAAAAGGTATTCGTTCCAAATAATATAAACGCCACTTTCTTCGGAAGTTATCTGTTCTCAAGGAGAGTCAGTGGAGTCAGAGTTAAAATAATTTAATTCAAATTGAGAGTGGTTAACAGTTCTTATGGGAAAAAGTGCCCTCCAATTGGTCTTAGTGAGGATACCAGATTCTTTAATTATGGAATAAATTAATTAATATTTTTTTTTATAAGGAAGTCACTCAAATAGCTATCCTTACTTACCATACTTCACAACTGCAGCTGCAATTGGTTAAAAGAAAGAGGAGATAGATGTTTTCATTGTAAGAATGAGAGAGGCTTTTGAGCATTTCCTTAAGAATAGCCCTTCTTAGATACTAGCATCTTCTTAATAGTTACTAATTGCAGCTAAAGTAGAAGAAGAGGAATAAAAAGAATCACGATGAATTAACAGAAGCTTATATTTCCAATAATTTATCCCAAAGAGAAAAAGAAAGTTGAATTTAAGTTTCAATAAACATCACATAGTTTCAGATAAAAATTTTGAATACTCCATCTTTCATTGCATCTTATCAACCTAAGAATAGTACCCGCTAAGAGGATGAAGAATATAAAAATAAAAAGAGCATAAAAATCAAAGAAGAATATGACAACTTCCCTCTTCAGAGAGATTAAAAATGTCGACCTTGCTACAATCAATAAGTAGGCTTCTTTTCAGTACTTTCTTTCCTAATCAAAGGAATTTTAGATTTTTAAGTTGTCCTAATTTGATTTCTAAATCCAAATTCCTGTTGAGGTTTAGTTGCAGAGTTCCTCTCTTAAATGCGCTAGCTTCTCCTTCTTTTAGATCTCAACTCTTCCTCAATCTTCTAATATTTATCCTTGCATAATACCTCTTGATTCCTATCCTTCCATATCTTTTTGTCTCTTTATGGGGAATAGCAATAATTCCTCTATGAAACATTAATCCTTCTCCTAATTTTAGTGGACTCTTGAGCTATCAAAAGAGAAATCCCTCTCCCCAATCCTAAAATCTCTATCAAAATCATTATCGCTATCAATTTCTATCAATTGTTTATCACCTAAGTTAGGATTTCTTGTTTCTCTTGAAATGAATCTTTCTTTTGGCACGAATGAGCATTAAGTTGCCAAATCAGATTATGGTTTTAGAAGTTTCTATTTCTCTTACTTATGAACTAAATTTGAAGAAGGATTGAAGATTTTATTGCCTATACTCTAGAGATCCTGAACGCAAATTAGATTGTTAATAGGGCTAGATTTTCTCAAAGAAACAAGAGGCTCATCTCTCAGGAACTTATTTTTGCTAATGCTATTTTTCGTAGACTAGATTTGCGAATTAACTTTAGCATCTCTGTCTCTGCTCTTAGATACTTGGGCACTAATTCTCTTTTCCTCTAGTCTTTTAGATCTTCTTCTTTCCATCTAAGGCTATTGCTAAGCAACAGCAGGTTCTTAAATTGCTTCTTCTTAAATTATATGATCTGAAGATTATTATCTTAGTTTTTTCCCTGATTTAAAGTACTTTGGCTGAGTTCAAAATCTTCCTCAATCATTTCTATATCTTCATCATCCTCAATGCAGATGTTTGCAGATTCAGTAGCCTCAAATTCTGACATCTCTTTGCTTTTATTCTCCATTTATTACTTCTATTGAAATTCTTAAGCTTAGAAATCTCTCAGCCCTCTAGCAATATCAGGGAACTTTTCAATTCTCTAATTTTGCTCTTCAATTCTTTAGAGTAGTCTTTCTTTTAAATTCTTAGAAAAGTCTTTCTTCTGCTCTTGAGATATAGCAGTTGTCTCACTGGTATTTGAAAATAGAGGGATTGCAGTTCTATTGGCTATTTGAGATTAAGACAAGTGAAGATTGCTTGCTGCCTAATCCTTATCATTTGCTTGCTTAAAAGATATAAAAAAGAAGAAATAAAATAAAAGGAGACCTATTAAGAGAAGAAATATAGGAGTAGTTATAGGCAGTCATCTCGTCAATTTCAGTTTAGAACTTGTCTATTTTTCTCTAATAAGAAGTTAACTAATCTAATTTCTTACCACTAGGCATTTATGCTTGTCCTATCTATAGTCAAACACAGCTTAAATGCAATTAAAATTATCTTGGTCTAAAATGAGCGTTTTTATCTTCTCCGCAAATTTAGAATCATCTAAAACCAATTGATAAATTTAAAAATCTTACTGGTGATAAAGCTTCTCACTTTTTAAGAGAGATCAGAATTATTGGGTTTCCACTTGAAGTTGTGTAACTAATTATTTAGCACAATTAAGTCAAACTTATCCTTTATCTATCCGATAATTTTCTCAACTTTTGCTTTGACTAATTCCTCAGTTTACTAGCTATGATTTACTTAACTTTACAACAGTTAAGACTTAGAAAATTCTTGTTTGCTGCTTATTATGTTTGGAAATAGAATTTTTCTCTGAAGATAAAAGATCATCTCTATACATAGAAGAAGAAGGAGTAGATATTTCTAATTTTTCAAATAAGTTTGGCTTTCTAAGGGAGGGGTTCTAAAAACTAAGATTCTAGATTTGAAAGACACTTTTTCCCCTTCAGGCAATTTTGAGCATTTGAGAAAACTTTCCTAATTAATATCTTGGCAGATAAGGTTCTCATTAAGAAGATTTTAGAGATGAATGTTCTTATTGTTTGAAAAATATTATTCAGTTTCTTGTCTGTTCTTCTAGTTTTATTCATTATTTCTTTCCCAAGCTTATTTCTTTGTTTCTTCCCTTCTAACCGAAGATATCTTTGAGTTATTTGCACTCAAATCTTCTTAAAAGGCGAGCTTACCTAATTTAAGTAGTTAAATTTTGGTGCATGGCTTCAATCCTTCCTCCTGTTAAACAGGAAGATTTTCTTCAACCAGCCTTCTCTTCTTTGGAGGAATATTCTCTAACTATTCAAACTTTTGAATGGGAGTTCTCTTAGCAAATTTTCTATGACTATCCTTGGAAGCTTTATTGACGAACAATACATCTGGTGAATAAATGATCTCGTAATCATTCTAGCCAAAAATTAATGGAGATTCATTAAGTAGATCTATCGTGTTAGAAGCATTTTAATTTAAGAGAGTGCTAGTCTTAGATTATTAGAGCGTCTTAGCGACTAATCTAGTCAAAGGTTTTTCATTATTTTGACTGAAGGGCATAGGATTATGTTGCTCTTTACAGCAGATGATCCTTTAGAAGAGGATCTTAACGTCATCGATAATTTAGGCGACTGAATTTACTTTTCAGCAAGAGCAGGTCGTTTGATTTATTCAGGCTTGGAAGTTGGAATTTTTTCTGCAGCTTTCTGCTCTTCATGATCTGAGATTTAGATGTCAAAATCAAACTCTTCTTCATCTTTTTTCTCAACTGGTTTAGGAAGATTATCAGCCAAGCAATTAGGTTTAGTCAGAATCTAAGCTCTGTCCAAACTGTTCTTTTGAGAACGAGTAATTACTCTTCTCTCGGTATGTACGTCAAAGATCTTCTTCCTTTACTTATCCTTTTCTTTCATTTTCAAGTTTCTCTTTTTTGTTGATGTATCTTTCTAACTTTATTTATCATCGACTTAATTTGAGGAGATAGAGATCGAATTCTAATCATTCAAGAGCTATCTTGACTAATTTTATATCGAAGAGGATTGATTTAGACCATGTAGCTAATTTTCAATAGTCTCTAGCTGCGGCTCAAAATTGGCTTGTGATGGTTCACTTTAACCAAACAAGTCTTCCTCATCCTCTCCTTTTAAAATGAAGTTATCTTAGACCTCATGGAAATTCTACTCATTGATATTCTAATCTTCTAAAACAGGTATTTTATCTTACTACATCTAAGGTGGTTGAATTACATTTTCTTTCTCTTCATTTTATTGGGATCTATAATTTTATTATCCTCCTGCTATCAAATGAGAGATATCCATCTCATCAATGGTCTTCTGAATTTCTTTCATTTTCAAAGCCTGAGCATTTAATAACTAATTCTTTCTTTACTAGACGCAACTCTGTCTCTTTTCTCTTAATGCTGTTTCAAATATATCTTCTTCATCGTCATCTTCATTTTAGGTATTAGCAACATGCTTTAATTTCAACTGCCCTTCTGAGTTTGCAGTAAATTTGTTATTATCAAACATCAGTTGCTGGAGATTATTTACATCCTCCAAGTTGATAATCTACTTATGAGATATCTAGGGCTGTTCAAATTGATTAGGCGCTTGATCTTCATCAATTTAAGTTAATCTTAAAAATTAGCCTCTCTTCTCAAATAGCGCGTGCTTTGGCCTAGGTATCGAAGGGCCTTCTTTTCTAGGGCGATAGTTAGGGTTATCAATTTTGAAAATTCCAGCTTCTTACTTTTGCTTTTGCCTAAATTCTCTCAAAAACTCTTCATTATCGTCTAAGATATAGAGCTCTTGCTATTGATTTACACATTAGAGGAGATTCTACTTTGGCTAAGCTAAAGATTACTGATGAATGAGCGATTGATGGTTTTGCGATTAGAGCTCTAAGGGCTTTTGTCCAGGAATTGTAACATTATTGAGGAACTGATGGAGTGAGCATCTATTTCAGAGAATCCACTGTGTTGAATTTTGCCACTATTATGATGGCCCAACACACTTAAGTTCTCATTTATATGGGCAGATAAACGAAATTTATATAATTTAGATGCTACGCTTTTGGGCTTGTAAGGATATAATCTACAACCGCCATCTTGATATTCTTTCGTAACATTAACCTCACCAGGAGGTATCAATGTTTGCCTTGATAGAGATTGAAGAGCTATTAAATTTTTGTCAGGCTTAACTTTATATCTCCTCTCCAATCTCTTCAAAGCAATCTCTGCTTCCATTGACGCTATTAAAAGATTAAATAGTCTTAATCTTACCGAAAATATTTCCATGTTTTATCATAGTTTTCTGTCTCTATTTTATTCTCTCTAGTTCTTTCTCATTGTTTCTAATATCAACGAACATTGTTTTATCCTTATCATAGGTTCTGAAAGTTGAGGTCTGACCCTTTGCCTCTAAGTTCTTAATAGCTACATTAAAATTATAATTTAGAATTGTAAAAATTTAAAGATGCAAACAAATCAAAATTCTAGAGTATGTAAGCATACCTTGCAGATACTAGACATAGTTCCTTTCGTTAATTTTTTCAAACATTTTTCGCTCGTAGGCAGGGTCTTTAACATCAATGACATTGACTTTGGCTTTCCTAAAGGATATTATGAATAAGTAGACTCAAATGAATGAGAGAATAAATCTTAATGTGAATTTGAGAACTTACTCTTCCTCGATCATGTATCTAATCTGGGTTAGACCTCTTCTCTTTTCAAAAGCTTTATCTTGAATATCCTCTTCATTTTCTTCGCCATTTTCTCTTTAAGGAGAATCTTAGATGATAGCTCTTTACTATTCATGAGGATTTTCAAAATTGTAGAATTTAAGAGGACTTGAACAAGATGAATTGATGAACTAATCTCCAAGTCTTTTTGAAGAGTTCATCATTTCTCCATAGCATCTCTGAAGGCCTGTTGTTGAGGAATTCTAGAATTGATGTATATCAGTCATCATAGAAGGTTGCTGAGGTGAAACTTTGGACCACCTGCTCATAGAAGAAAAAATTTTATCCTCGGGATCAGCTAAATTTCTCTTGAATAATTAAAGTAAAAATAGAAATAGCTTTGTTGTTCACATCGCTCCTTGTTCTAGTTCGCGGATTTTATGTTGATGAATTTTGAGGTGCTGATCTAAGATTTGAAAGGAAATTTCTCTCTTAAATACAGTCTTAGGAGTCGAAAGCTTGAGGCAAGGCTTCTTATGGTGATTAGTAGAAAGTAGGAGACATATCTTGGAGGTCAGGAATTTGGAAATCGTCATCAAGATCATAAAATTTCATGATCTAAAGATTTTAAGCATATTTTATCAAAGGGAATTGTGAAGTTGCAATCTTGATGAGATTTCATTTACTAGGTGCTTCTAGTAGCCTCTTTCATTTCTTTTTCTTGACTAGCAAAAGATGAGTACCTATTTGGTTGAACATTAATGAGTCTTTATGAAGGCAAATTGAGTTCTTATAAGTCTGGTTACTTTGAGTTTTAAGTTTGAGCTTAGTTGAGGCTGGGAAAGAGGTCATCACCACAGTCCATATTTAAGTCGAAGTACATGTAAGAATCATATTCACAACAATAAATATTCTTTGCTGTGGGTTTCTGACAATGAATCTGCTTGCCTTGAAATATGCTCGTTAGGCTATGGAGATGGCCTTTGCTTTTAAGTTGTTGAATGCATTTAGGGGTTATCTGGTTTCATTCTTAAGAGAGTGAAGGTGTCAAAATTTTAAGGTGGATATGCTACAATGATAATTATGAATTTTATTAGCAAAGATATTATAATTGATTGGTGATTGAATGCTTTCTGATTATTTTTAATATTATTATCCTTTAAATCATTAGTTTTAATTATTTGTTTTGTGTAAATATTTTTTGTATATTAAGAGTAGATTCCCAAACTTAATATACATACAGCAAACACACTTTTCAACGAGTGGAAAAAAGAATGCAATAATCAAAAAAACTCTTTCAACTCTTTTTTAAGATGACAGATACAATCATATATAAATCTAGAGGCAACTAAAACGATAAAATGCTGGATATTTTTTTAGGAAAATTGAAAAAATCAGGCATAATCTCAATCAAAAGAGTTAAGTCGTAATCTCGAAAAGATCTAATTTATAGATATGATTAAGGAATATATCATCAATTCTCTTTTAAATTCTACACTAGGTTTATTAAAGGGTAAACAATTTTGGCATATTGAAATTTCTAAACATGATTCTAATTAAAATTTGCTGTAAGTCAAAGAAGGTTCTTAACCATCTCTGGATTGTCTCTTGCCAAGATCTTGATTCTTTTTTGTAGCTCAAGAGAAGCTCTTTATCTTTGCTTGTCTACTACTTCTTAATACTTTCGTTTCCTGAGCTTCTCAAACTAGTAAAATTTAAACCTAGCTATGTATCATTATCTCTATTTAGTTTATAAAGTTGAAGGAGCCACTTCTCATTTTCCTTTGTGACCTTTGAATCATACCTTTGGTATTTGAGATCCATAACACTTTACTGCGAAATTAAGTTTCTAATGATGAAGAGAGTTGAGGGATCCATGTCCTCAGCTAACCCTGAAGCCTGATTATTTTAGAAAATGTTGTCAAGAACTAGCAACTTATCCAATAGCATTTCCTAATTGTCCTTTCGCACCAGATTTTCGTAGACAGGCTTAAATCTCACCACACTGTCAAGATTTAAATAGAGAGAGAAGGTTTAAAATATTAAAGATTGTTGCCAGGAGTGTTGACTTTCTAACTATAGTACAAATAGTGAGGAATGGTCCTTGACTAGCCAGAGCCGCAAAGAACTAGGATATTGGAGTAGAACTCAGAGAGCTTATTTATCAATGTAGCCATGTACTCGTCTGAGTGAGATAACAGCAAGTCAGGACAGTGCATCATCGAACTATGATACAAGTTGTCATCTCTTAGAAAAGCATTCAATTAAACCTTATCATTGAAATATGTAAGCATCGTAAAGAGTTTTCTCATATTATTCTTCAAAGTCAAGAAGAGGGAAAGAGTTGATTGTGTTGTATTTTTAAAGGGTCAATGGTATATCCCCTAAGCAAATTTAAGCTTTGTGATGTTCAGCCCAGAGGGCAGCAAGTCCAATTACTTCCCTTGTTAATCTGTTATCTGATTCGTACTTCTATGAGTAGTCATCCCATTATTTAACTTGACTAAGCTTTTGTTTATATTGCGTTTGCTCTTGTCCCTAAGGAACTGGAGAGACTATCATACCTTCGTTTCTTAATTCTTTCTGAATGCTTTTGATAAGACTTGTAGAGGGATAAAGTTCGAAACCTGGTCGAATGAGTTAGCGTAGGTATTTATTTCATCTAATTCATACTCTTTCTCTCCATATAAACCAGCACATATTTAAATTAATCAAAGCAGGCTTAGTTTCCTCAGTTTTTTCATCCTGTCCCTTTACAAAATTCTCATTTTGAAATTCGGATTGTAAGCTTGAATAGCTCTGTTTCTCTCTTCTCAAATCAAGTTTAAAGTTGTCTAGAACTTAGTCTGGTCTAATTTGCAGAAGTATAATGTCTGGCTTGAAGACGTTCATAGCCTTGTAGAGTTGCTTTAGCTAAAAGTTTTCGAAATTTGCTCCTAGAAAGAGGACATTCGCATTTCGCTTTCTACAAACAAAAACACCTCTAAAATATGTTATTAGAACTACCCTCAGCTTATATTTGATCTTTGGAATTTCCTGCATCTAGGTGGACATAAGTGACGTCTGCAGTTTCTCTGTGCTCAGCAAGGAAATACAAATACTGCTCTCTAAAATAAATCAATATATAATGATCTATCTCTAGTGAGGTAGTAATTGTCCACTACTGCTTCTTTTAGTGCTAGCTATTCTTACCTCTTTTACTTTTCCAATTCTTGAGAATAAGGTACAATTTAGAGATATAAAAATTCTATAAATTGCAAAAGGTGCCATAGGGAATGTGCCCATGTCTTGCTGTATTAAACTCTTGCTAATAATCTTCATTTAGTTTTCCATGTCAAAAATGACATCAGATTAAGCCTCCTCATCAACAATTTCCGTAAATAGCTTTGGGTTTTCAAAGGGACTGTAGTACTAGCGACGCATCTCACCAGCATGCACGTAGCCAATTGCCCTCTTATGCATTGCAAGAATAGATCGACTTGATTGTGCTCGCTTGACAAGTTAAATAGCTTTCATGTTTTAAAGTAGTGCAATTTAATTATTTAATTAGTGGAGGAAATAATTAAATTCAAACTAAGGCTTTGGAATAGAGTAAAGCAACTTTCTGCAATTTGATATATTAAGATAATAACTTTCAAGATGAGTAATTTAATCATTAAAAGAGAGCGATCGCTCTCCCGACAAATTTCTACAAACTAGAAGAGTGAGGAGGAGCAGCTGCTAGATATCAATCAGAAGATCTTTCGGCTTCGAAAAGGCACAGAGTCTCAAAAAAATACTGAAAGAGGACTTTTCAAGCAGCAAAGATATGAAGTTAAAAAATTAAATAGAAGGAGGAGGTAGTGGTATAGAAATTGAATAGATGGATAATGAGAGATTTAAGTATAATGAGATATACCACATATTTCTCATTCCATTTAGACTCGAGAGGTATATGATTCTCAACACTATCATCTTGATTCAGGCTGTACTCTATAACATGATCCTTCTCCCAATCAGAGTTTTTATTAACTTCCCATAAACTATCGCTTCATCTCTGAAGAGTCTGTGGAGATATGTTCTATGATAATAAAAATAGCATAAGCCAGATTACTAGAATGAGCAATAGAGATTAAAACAAACCAGAAATCATTTGGAAATAGTAAGACTTGTAATAATAGTCCTTAGTACTTACATCGTGCTGAAGAATTCGAACTCATCTGTGGTCTATCATTGGATAAGAGGGCAGAGCTTGTTTAAGATCTACATGATAAAGGGTGTAATTGAGATTAGTGACCTTCTTTTCAAAGGATTAGGATAAGCTCTTCTAGAAAATATGGTTAGAGATTTCTACTAGGATACTGAACGTATCACGTTTATAAAATCCTAAAAGCTGAGCAACTTACTGTTGATAGTTTTCGATATGCTGATGATGATCTTATACACAAGCATTCACAGCTATATATATGTACTGGAGATGTTTACAATTCATGTAGCTCTCACTTCTACCGAGGAGTCTGTTCTTTCGTTTTTGTTCTATAACAATTTCACCGAACTCAAGATCTCTGTTTTTAAGAAAGTAGACTAAGCCTCTCTATTCATTTAATATATTTTGAGATAAAGTTGATTTATAATATTCCAGTATACTGTAAATGACTGCTTAGAGCGTTTTCATTTGTTCTTGTACTTGATAAACGTTTTGGCGACTACTCAGCAAGATAGATATCAGATAGCTCGCTACATGGCCTATATCTTATTCGCTGAGATTGCAGTAGATTGGCTCAAGCATTTATAATTAAATGAATGTGGATACCATTGTAAAATTAATAGATTTCTTTCTGACTAGGTTGAATAAGCTTTCAACTTCTTAGTATAAGCAATTTAAGATGATGATTTATCTAGACTACACCATTCACTCCCTTAGATTGTCCAAGGAAGAACAGAAACTACTCACCTCTGATCTACAAAATAAGAACATCATAACTCTCAATAAATTAATCGTAATTCTAATTACTATAAATGCTCATATAACTAGTGAGGTGAGTAGTGGAGGATTGACAAAAGGAATAAATGTCAATTTACTCCACAAAGTATTGGATGTGGAGAGTGTGCTAAGTGTACAACGTAATGCAATCGTGTTTCCTCAAATATGTAGAATATTGTTTATGTCACTTATTGTTTAAATATGCCTCATTCTGAGGAACATAATAGACTTCTCACAAAAAAGCAAATTATTTTCTGATAGAAAAGGAGCAGGATAAATTATTAACCCAAGTTCTTTCCTAAACAGCTTGTACTCTTCATCTGTTGAGATATTGAATGGCAACTTTTATTAAGCATCCTTATTTTCTTTAATTTTTGAAGTTTAATTAAGCAGCTGAGATAATAAACTAAGAGCTAAGAGGACTATAGTACATTTTATAATCCTATAAGTTACAATACCTCCTTATGTTCGTGGCAATATGCTTGGTAGTGAGAGTAACTCTCAAGAAATTCATAACCATGAAAGCTACTAGAGCAGTACTCAATCTCTGAATTTATTCATTTCATAAATACTTTCACTATTTCATTTCACAAGTGAGAGTATATTTGTCAATTTATTGGAAATAAATTAGAACAATAAATTAAACAATGAAAGCCAAGTAAATCAACTCAAACCCAGAGCCTAAAGCGCAACCCCATCTTAATCCTTCCTATCGCTTTGGCAAAGACTCGTACAAGCCTTAGTTTAAATCTAACTTCGACCTAATTGAATTTCCACCTGACTATCAACCTGATCAACAAAAAGAGATGCCTGAAAATTAAACTATCAAGACTTAAAATAAGGGCTTTTAAAACCCCACTAAGATGAAGATCGAAACCACATAAAATGTCCTGCATGTAAATAAGAAGAAGAAATCTAAATAAAAAAGAGCGAATTCTAGTTAAAGAGACTCTGCAAATGCAGATGGTTCCACTTAATAAAGAGGAACAACTAGAAAAGTGGTGAAAATTCTTCAAATGAAGAACTTGGAGGTGCTTGTCATAGGTGGACCTAAAATCGGAAAAACAGCTTTAGTAAAATCGCTTCTCAATTTAGACCTCATTTCATCAGAAGTCAGCCTTGAAAAAGAAAAACTCTCTTAAGAGTAGATTCTCATGCAAGCATCAGTGTAAGAACCACGGGAATAAAATTTATTAGCGACAATTAAAGAAGTTGAGTAAGAACACTTTGCTTCTACCCTAGACTAAAACAGAAACAGTTTGCAAATTCAATCGATGGTCACACCTTCTCAGGCTAAGGTAATAAGTCTCTAAGCACCAAAGAATTTTATCAGAGGAGATATTAAAGCAACTGAAGATCAGAAGAAGCCATAAAGAGATTGCGGAGTAGGGATGGAGATACACAAGTAGGAATAAATTTGCCGTAGTGGAGAGACTGTGAGGCTTTGTCTATGGGATCCTACATTTCCATGATTCCCAAAGAAAGAGCAACTAAAAACAGAAATAAACTTGCTGCACATAAGAAGAAAAAAGATAAAGCTGGTGTTTTGAACTCGCTCATTGATTTATGAATGATGATTAAAATATGTATCATAAGCGTATTCAAGGTAAAAGAAGAAGAGGGAGATTCGTAGGTGCTGCCTTTTATTGATGAATTTTAAGCTGACACAAATTTGTCTCTGGCTTAGGAATACCTAAAGAGTGGAATATATCAGATTGTGGTACTTGTGTTTGATGTGACTAGCTATGTTTCTTTTCAAGAAATGGAGGAGTGGCTGGATTTCTTTAGAGAAAATACCTTCAAGAGTGCTTTAGTGTCTGACTTTCTAGTAATTGGAACTAAGAATGATTAGAGCATATTAAATATCTTTATTCTATGTATGATCTGCTGCTTCCCCCACTAAGCGTTGAGGAAGAGGATTAGATTTAGAGATAATAGAGACCAAAACTCAAGATAAAGCATAATCCAATCCCTATAAATAGAACTCTGCAAAATGAAGATGCTCTTTAATAAAATGAAGGAGCCATCTAATTAGAATTGTCTGAGGATGTCAAAGATAATGAAGATTTGAGCAGAGCAGCGATGATGATGAAAGTGCCAATGAAGATAACCTTGAGGAAGTTATGAGAATTCAGGCAAAGGAGAATCAGAGAAGGGTATATTTAATAATTTATTTAGAAGTCTAAGGAGTTAATACTCGAGATAGATAGACTCTCAAATGCTCGATAGCTGGCTTCAGGATTTTAAAGAGGAACTGGAAAAGACTAGTTAGAGTGTGTCTTACTTTGAGTTGGGAGGTATGCAATATCTTGCTAACTGGGAGTAATAAACTGATAACTAAAAGCGATTGAAGACTGAGAGACAGAAGTAAATCGAATCAAGAGGGATCAGCCAGCTTAAGAAGGTGAGAGACTGGATCTTAGAGAGAGGAATGAATAAGTATGAAGCAATAGAGAGAAGGAGATTTGTGAGGGACGATGGTTAAAGCTGGAGAATGAAAAATAGAGAGTGCAATATTGACTGCTCAATATTTTGACCTCACTTATCTCTTTTTTAATTTCTTATCTTCATTCATTCTCACTAAAACAAATATTATACTCTAATATTGGGATATCACATCTGCTTTTTAATATCTATTCCATTAGATAAATAACATAGACTAGAAATGGAAGATAGAAATGAAATATTTTTGTTCACCAGTTGATAATATTCAATATTTGCATTTAGAAAAAGGGAAGAGAGAAAGAGTGTTTGAGAGTTAATATTTAAATAAAGCTACTACTTCTAAAAGAGCGTAAGAAGTGGTTAGCTATTGTGTGGACTTGACAGTGTGATGTCCTCAAGTGCTTGCTCACTTGTTGACTGCAGCCTCTGCCATCTTTCTTCCTTGTTCGAAGGCCTCCTTGAGGGAACCAGTCATATAGAAAGCTCCTTCGGGGTACTCGTCTCCCTGACCCTCGAGGAGGGCGCCGAAGCCGTCGATGGTGTCGTTGAGCTCGACGAGCTTTCCTGGCTTTCCAGAGAAGACCTCGCTCATGAAGAATGGCTGAGATAGGAAACGCTGGACCTTTCTGGCTCTGGCGACGGTGACCTTATCCTCTTCAGAGAGCTCATCCATACCCAGAATAGCAATAATGTCTTGAAGTGACTTGTAGTCCTGGAGGAGCTTCTGGACTCCTCTGGCGGTGTTGTAGTGCTTCTCTCCGACGATGGAGGGGTCGAGCATTCTGGAGGTGGAATCGAGGGGATCCACGGCGGGATAGATTCCCAACTCAGTCAGGGCTCTGGAGAGCACAGTGGTGGCGTCCAAGTGATCACTTGCAAGTACTATAGCTGACTGAGTACTATGTATGCTTTGTGTTAGGAATTTGAATAGAAAGAGATGATGAAAGAACGAATGGAATAAAGGTGCGATGGGAGGGAGAGCGATTAGTGATTGATATTTAAACTATATATAATAGTGGCTGCTCATCGACTTCTGAAAATCTTAATTATTGCAATCTCAAATCAATATAGCACTCACATAAATCTAGATATCACATCTCATAGAATGAATTCCATTCTAGTGATAATAATTATTTCTTTTCTTAAAGAAGGATCTCAGTTAGCAATGTTATCAAAGTTCTTGTCAAAGAGTAAGCGCTTTCCTCGTTGCTGCGTGTGTTTAATCTTGCTGCGCTTTTAGGACTGTTTGCCACCCAGGCCAAGAAGACCACAGGAAAAATTTCATAGGTTATTGGTGCCGTCGTCGACGTCCACTTCGACGGAGCACTCCCTCCCATTCTCAACGCTCTCGAAGTTGAGGGAACCCAACACAGACTCCCTACAATAATATACAAACACCCTCATATCATTCATCTGTGATTGACTCGTTCTTGAAGTCGCTCAGCACTTGGGTGGTAACAACGTGAGAACTATTGCCTTGGACTCTACTGAGGGACTCGTCAGAGGCCAGAGCGTCGTCGACACTGGCTCCCCCATTCTTGTGCCAGTCGGACCCGAAACCCTCGGAAGAATCATCAATGTGATCGGAGAGCCCATCGACGAGCGTGGACCCATCCAAACTACCAAGTACAGACCCATCCACAGAGACGCACCCGCCTTCTCTGAGCAGGGATCCGGAGCAGAACTCCTCATCACTGGTAAGACTAGCTAACTGAGACCTTTTAAGTTAATTTGGCAACACTTCCTCCATCTGGAGCCAGTGCAACGCCAAAGATACCCTTTCTCCTTTGGATCTCGCTTAAACGACGCTTTACTTCCTCCCTATTATCACTAACTTTAATCCTATATAGACTTTTGATTAACCTATTCATAGAAGTTGAATCTCTCATATGAAATGAGTGAGCAATAATTGAATATTAATAATAATTTATAGGTATTAAAGTCGTGGACTTATTGGCCCCCTACGCCAGAGGAGGTAAAATTGGACTTTTCGGTGGTGCCGGAGTCGGAAAGACTGTGCTTATCATGGAGCTGATTAACAACGTCGCTAAGAAGCACGGAGGTTACTCAGTGTTCGCCGGTGTCGGAGAGCGCACCAGAGAGGGTAACGATCTCTATCACGAAATGATCCAGTCCGGTGTCATCAAGATTGACGAGCCAGGCTCCAAGGCCGCACTCGTGTACGGACAGATGAACGAGCCCCCCGGTGCCAGAGCCAGAGTCGGACTTACCGGTCTCACTGTTGCTGAGTACTTCAGAGACGAGGAGAACCAAGATGTGCTACTTTTCATCGATAACATCTTCAGATTCACCCAAGCCTGCTCTGAGGTGTCCGCCCTCCTCGGACGTATTCCCTCTGCCGTCGGATATCAGCCCACCCTCGCCACCGATCTTGGTGCTCTCCAGGAGAGAATTACCACCACCAAGAAGGGTTCCATTACCTCTGTGCAAGCTGTCTATGTGCCTGCTGATGATCTGACTGATCCCGCTCCCGCCACCACCTTCGCTCACTTGGATGCCACTCAATATGATCGCACACGAATAATGTCAACTGTACTAAATAGAAATTAAAGCTAATTAAAGTCGAGAACGAGACTCTTATAAATCTATATGAGTGCTCACATAGTTCCATAATCGTCTGAGATGCGCTCTATTTGGTACTTGTGACCTGCAATGAACATTACGGGAACTCCTGGAATTTTCCTGATTCTTCTACGCAAGTCCTTATCATTGGTAGCCACGATGTAGCAACGATTCTACTTTACTCTGTCAACAAGGCAGTCATCAGCGTAGGTACCTTTGTGTTGGCACTTGAGCTTCTAAAATCGAGGATCCTTGGTTAACTTGAGAGCCAGTCTATATTTGACGCCCATCTTCTCAAGCTCAGCAACAACGCAGTCTGTAACGCAGGGGATACACTTGGCGAGTAGGCAATCCATCATGCTCTGGAAGATGTCAAGTTTGTACTGAATGGAAAAGTTGATGAAGTTAGTATCGATCAAGATGTGGTAAGGAGGACCTAGTTGGGTGTTGTGCTCAAAGTACAAACTCACTCTTTCCTTCTCCAGCTTCTTAATCTCCTTTATTAAAAACTAATTCAAATAGAATGATTATTTGAATCTCCACTTCATTGAGTCTAGTGGTCTTCTAGTTCTTCTATTACTGCTAGTGAACTATATTGGCATCCTTTCAAAGAAATTGTAACTCTTATAAATATAAAACCTTAGCAGGAGCACTGTTAATTCTGTTATTGACTTATTTAGGGTTGTCCTTTGGCTTCTAGATTTATTTAGAGTTGTCGCTCTTCTTAAGTCTTTGGTCATTAGGGTTGAGCATGCGTTTCACCTGAGCAAACTTTCTCGTCTTGTTGGCTTTTCCCTATTCAAAATGTTAGCATGAGAAATAATTTGAACGCATAGTTTAGCTGAGAGAAGGATGAATGAGACACTCCAATTACTTACCATTGTTCTATTTGATTTTAAAGTTATATTTTATTATTCTTCTCATTCCTTCATTTAATTGTTTGCAGATGAGAAGCAGTTTGACATTTCAGGCATCACCACTCAACAAAGAGAAGACTTGATAGAGATTTTAAAGTATGTGCGACTGCCCCTCATCCCTGCTGAACTAATTATACAAAAGATAGAGCCCTCAAGTAAGCACACCCTTACTCTGACATATCTTATAGACTTGATATCAAAGCATGAGTTGTATGTGGCTATGGCTTTCCAGGCAGCACCAGATTGTTTCAAGAATGAGCAGAGTGATAAGTTTCGACATCGATACGGCTCTGAAATGCCCTGGTGCTGGTCTCAGAAGCATCATGGCCAGCACATCCTCCTCTCTAACAACTTCAAAACTGCTCACGGCTGCCACTATGATTGGGAAAAGATACTGGAAATGTAGTCTGGAGAGCTGGCACACATAAGTATGTATCATCATTTAAAATTTGACTAGAGTGAGAAGATATTTTGATTTAAGTATCTTTAAGAGATAAATAAAGTATGAGGTGCAGATAGAGTTGAACATGCTTGCTTCTTCAAATACGTGGCAAATCATAATAGGAGTGGCAAGCGTTCCTCAGTCTGGGCCTCCCATCAATTTGCAAAACCATTTAGGTTGCAATGCTAAAGAGTGGGGAATGATGTGTCTCAGTGGACAGAAGATCAACAAGAATATCCATTTAAATATTAATAATCAGTTAATATTCCTGAAGAGTACACACACGGGTGTAGAAGAGGAGATATAATAGGAGTTATTGTAGACTTAAACACGGGCAGACTTGAATTCACAAAGAATGGAACCTCTCTTGGCTTGGCTTTTGAAAATGTAAAGGGTCCAGTCAGTCCTTGCATAAGTCTCTTGAAAGGCCAAAAGATTACTCTACTCAGTCACTCTAGCATAATAAAAGAGAATTAATTATTTTGGTAAAATTCATAAGTTCAAAATCGGCAACAGTAGTGGAGCAAATCTATTAGCTTCTTCTGGCTAAGCTCCAAACGCTATATCCTAAAACAACATTCCAAACTCCTAATTTGGAAATACTGGGAGTGCTGGGAATAACATTCATCTCTACAACACAACAATTAATGTTGGCTAAAATGGTGCTGGATAACTCTAGAACACATAGAGTTAAATTTCAGGGAGCCCCTTTGCTCCTGCATTTGGAGTAGGAAGTTCAACTGGGTCTAATAGCCATATCATTAGTGCTTATAATGTTTCAAGTGGAAATAATCAAAGCCAGAATCAAATTCCTAGTTAAGGAGGGGCAATAGTAATTTCAAGCAACTAGTTCGGAGTTAATGTAACTTAGTCTTCTAATACTTCTAGAGATTCAATTTGATTACATTTTAATAAGGATTTTCTTAAAATGTTTCCTTCTTTAGATAATTATTTAAGGATTCTCGGGAATTGATTAAATTTTAAATTTAAGATTATATGTCTCGCAGCCCCAGAGGAAACGAGGGAGCCTCTCTTTCCAACAGTCTCATAAGCTATTCAAGTTACGGAGGAATTAATTCCAACAGCAACTTCAATCAGCCTTTTGGAGCAGGTTTCCAATAGTAAGATTATATTGAAGGCATTTTAGATTTATAACTACTATAATTTTAGGGATGCTTATTTTGCTTAGCCTCAGCTTTAAAATCAGAATTCAGCCTCTCCAAACTTTGCTATAGAAGAATCCAAAGATGAAAGTAAGCACAGATATCCAATTAATCTATTATTTTCATCCATTTGTATGCTTATACTTTGATTAGTGGTGGATATGGTAAACTTCAAGCACAGAGTTGATAATCCTTTGATAGTGACTCGCAATCTAAAGACTATTCTCTTTTCTGAGGAATTTTCTGATGTTGTAATTTTGGCCGGCTCAGCTCCGGATATTGAGAAAATACCAGCCCATAGACAGATTCTAGCTGCGAGCTCTGAAGTTTTCTCAAAGATGTTTTATGGGCCTTTTGTAGAAGGCAACAAAAAGGAAGTCACCATTCCAAACATTGCCCCAAAAATCTTTCAAACTATATTGACTCATATTGATAATCTTCAAGTGCTTGATGTAGTTTGTGTACACGGGGTATGTGTAGATAGACACAGACGTACTCGTGCCTTTAATGCAAGCTGCAGACTAATATCAAGTTAGAGGAGCTAAGGAAGAATTTGGAAAGGCAGCGCAGTCCTTTATGTAAAAAGCCACTCATACGGATCCACGATGCATAAACTAAGTGCTCAAGCTATTCTACGACGCCTATTTCAATTTATATTTAATGATATGGTTTTTATCTATGTAGTTGACATTCCTGAAATTTTGAAAATGTGTTTGGAGTTCATAGACTAGCACACAGTGGAGGTACTAGAGAGCGAGAGTATAATTGGGCTACATAAAGATCTAATGGCTCTTATCCTGAAAAGAGACAGTCTTTACGATGGGTTGGAAGAAATATAGCTCTACTTAGCTTGCTTAAGATGGGGTAACTTACTTAATATTATGTTTTCAGCTTTGTTTTTTAAAATTCTAGTTTCCGTTGACTTTTCTACAGCTGGAGTCCATTTGTAGCATGTGGAGATAGTCACAGTTGAAAACCGAGTTTAAATCTAGGTGGAATTTATTTGAAAAACCGAAGTTAATTAAAATTAAACTGTCTAATTATTGTGTTCGCACCAATTAAATCAAAAATTAACTTTCACCGATTGGGACATTGGTACATTGGTACAATTAAGGCGTAACCGGTTATAAAAAACACTTTTTGTTGTTTCTAATGTGCAAGTGTTTCTAAACAGCCCAAACCTTTTTCAGATGGGTTACCCCCGGGGTCCCTTAAGTTTTTTCTTCCCAAAACCCCGTTTTCTCCGGGGTTTTTCCCCTTGGGGTTTTGGTGGCTAGGATTTGGGCGGAAACCGTCAAGTTTGTAGGAGTTTCCCCGGGGTGTGTCCCTTGGGGAAAATTCGGGAGTTTTCCCCCCCCCCGGGTGGTGGGTTCGAGCCCCAACCCGGGGACCGGAGGCGGTTTATGCGTGGGGAGGTTCCCCGGTGGTTTTTTTTTAAGTCCAAAAATTTTGGGAAAACACCCCACTCCCCCGGGATAAAAACCCCCTTGGTCAACCCGGGGGGGCTCGAACCCCACCACCCCTGGGGGGGTACTCCGAACTAACCAAGGGGCACACCCCCGGACTCCTACTACTTGACGGCTCGCCCTTTTCCTAGCCCCCTGACCAATTGGGGGAAAACATTTTAAAAAGACTGTTTAGAGACTTATCCCGGGAGCCGGAAATAAGCATCTAATAGAGGATGGTGGTTTTAAATACACTTTGGGACATTTTGTACAACTAGAGGGGTGGTTTATAACCGGTTACGCCTTTTTTTAATTTTTAAATGTTTCCAATTTTTCGAATCCCCGGGGAAAATTAAAATTTTTTATTTAATTTGGGGCGTAACACAATTTTAAATTTGACAGTTTAATTTTAAATTAAAATTCGGTTTTTTTAAATAAATTTTTCCCCCTTTGAATTTTTAAAAATCGGGTTTTAAAATGGGGACTATTCCAAATGCTTTCAAAGGATCCAAAGGGTGTTTGAAAATCAAAAAGGGGAAATAGAATTTTTAAAAAAACAAAACTTTAAAAAAATAAATCTAACTTAATTTTAAAAAAAAGGGCCTGGTTTTAAAAAGGACCCTTTTAGAAAAAGAGAAAAAGCACTAAACTATAATAATTATATCATATAGAAAGATAGATAGATTCAGGATCATTAGAGAATAAGAATCTGAATTGATATATTAGGCATATGACCTGATCTAGCGTTATTGGTTTTAAATTAATGCGAGTGATTTAGCAGGAATTATATTGATTAAATCATAAAAGTAAACTACTAAACTTAATGGCTGAAACATCAACACCTGCTGGTGGAAATACTGTTTATGCTATTTTTTTTAAATAAAGCATAAGTTATTGTTTGCAATAAATGCTGCCTCTTAATTTGCATTTGCACATTTAAACGACGCAGGTAAGTCAAAGATTTAAGAAGCGAAGTTTATTAAGTTTAGCAGATTGAACTAAATAAGAATTGACTTATGAACTTTGCTAGGTATGATTTTGGGACCTTGCGTAGGGTACATAATCCAATGTTTCAAAATGAAGAAAGAGTAAAATGCTGACGGCTTTTCCCCTTTGGTCTGTCTAATTCTGCTGACTGCTAACATCCTCAGAATTTTCTGGTGGTAAGTTAAGTGTGCTTTAGTTAGATTGGTTTAAGTCTGAGAACTACTCTAAGAATTACCATAATATAGGTAGATGGAGAGATCAAATTTAGTACTATATCTTTTATATAATAATATTTTTATAAGATTCAGCGTTGTGTTGTTGATTGCAGCCATTTTAATGGTGCTATGTTAGGTAAGATAACGTCATTTCTTATTCTAGATCAATTACCTTCTTCTTTTTCACTTAAAAAGACTTTAAGTCATATCAGTTTTCTTATTACCATTACATATCAATCTTTTCTGACCAATAATTGTAGTTCGTGCTACTATACCTATGGGTCACTATCAAAAACAGCAATAGAAAACTAGTTGAAGATATTCAAAATGAGGAGGAGGCAAACCATCATTCATATTAGAATGTTAAGTTTACATGATCATTCACTTCGCATTTCTACTGATCCTCAATCAGAAAACAGTTCTCCTAAAAAGGATTAAGTCAGATAGAGAAAAGGCTCAACTTTCCTAAGTAAGCTATAGAGTGTACTATTTCTGATCAATAATATTCTCAAGACTACCAAGGTTGTAAAAATATTTGAATAGACACCACTGCTGACAGTGAGGTTATGGAAGAGGCCTAACTCAGTCACATTCAGAAGGAAAGTTTCTGGTTTTGGAATAGATTTTCAACTTATCTGCTCTACATTTGCCTGTTCACCTTCTCAGTGTCAGTCCTGACTCAAGTCTTGAAGACTTCTCCTACCTATGTTTTAACAATAAGCTACCTCTCTTCCGGAATAGAGGCCAATTAATTTAAATAAAAGTTTAAAAGAGCACATAATAATTAAATGAGGCTTTGTTGGGAGTGCCTTAGTTTTTACTAAACTTCAAGAGAAAGAACACTGAGGGGCTTGCAGTAATTCTGATATTGATATGGCTGGGAGGAGACTGCTATAAGTTCAGCTACTATGCTTCTAACAGCAGTCCTCTCGCATTAGTTATATGTGCTGGCTTCCAAATCATGACAGACCTCTGCATTCATAAATTACCTATAAATAAGGGCTTTAAATTAATCTCTAGTCTCTTCCTTAATTTAAATGGTATGAATGAAAATTGAGTTTTGGATTCTGTCTTAGTTCTGGATCTATAGAGGAAACTCTAAGCAAGGCAAAGACGCAGAATCAAACCAGTAAAATATTGCTCCTCCTCATCTTCACTCTAACGACCTTCGATAGAATATCCAATACACGCATTATCTGTTAAATTCTTATAAGTTTG
Source organism: Tetmemena sp. SeJ-2015 (assembly GCA_027382625.1). Classification (NCBI taxonomy): domain Eukaryota; phylum Ciliophora; class Spirotrichea; order Sporadotrichida; family Oxytrichidae; genus Tetmemena; species Tetmemena sp. SeJ-2015. Next base: position 154,342 of record JAJKFJ010022070.1, on the reverse strand, counting down.
AATCCCGACTGGAGAGAGCGGTGAAGGCATGGAGAATGAGCACCAAGAACAAGATGCTAGTCATCTGAAACGGACAGCAGCTGCTAGAATCGGATTTGCCCCCAGCATATCAAGAACTGGAAATGAGCCAATCAAGAAAATTAGCAGCTTCAATTATTAGTATTTCTTGCTTTATTAAATGGAACTCGGGTAAGAACAGTCGACTACTTCACAAAGAGGGAAATCAGGAGCTTCCTTAAGCGAAGGAAGGGCAAGAGGCCATTTGAGTGGAGCTTATTCAGTCATTTCAACTCGCTCAGGCTAGTCCTCTCCAGGCCTTGACTAAACAACAGACGACTATTAAAATAATGAATGAGTGAATCAGTTTTATTCTCTTATAAATCAACTCAAGAAGCTATCTCAAAAAGAATTTTAACCTATTTACAAATTTGAAATGAACATCTCATTTTTAACATGAAATATCGTTTTAATTTCAAGCTTAAGTTTGTTTCAAATTAATTTATAAGGTAGCAAGAAATGAAAAACGAGAATATGAAATCGTAGCAACTCCACCATTAATCCACTCATTCTCATCAGAACTAATAGAACCCACATCTCTCAAGCTATCAACCTGGCTTAGGCACTCCTTCAAGGCAATAATAAGACCTCTTATCTAAGAACTTGCACAGTGGCGGCTAGTTGAGTAACATAGGAAGTCAGTTCTCCACAATAAACAGTTAGAGCAATGCTTAGAATTAGAATTACTTGGGATCGTAGTAGTATTAGCCTTCTACCACTTTCAATCCTAGTGCTTAAGTTTTGAATTCACAAAGTGCAATTCAGCAATAATAACTATCATCAACTTAAAATCAAGGAAGTTTGGGGACTACAAGCAATAGTTACCAGAACTCCGCACGAGTAGGTGTGTAAGCTTTATCAGGAGTGAGCTAGTCTGGAGTGACTGGCTTATCTAATTATACTCAGTCTCCCACCAGAAGTAACATTTTAGCAGTTGCCTCAGCACCAGTTTCCTAGACCAATAATTTCACCCAAAACGGTAAAGCCCCATCAACTGTTGCTGAGAGTAGCTCAAATACTGGCAGTTTGGTTGTCTAAATAGAGCGTCTAAAGCAAGAAATGCAGCAAAGTAGGTATAAAAGAAGCCTTGATTTGGATAAGTAAGTGATGAAGAAGAAGATTATCTTGATAAGGCTACTTTTAAAAAAGTCAATTTTTACTTTTCCTTAAATTTTTGATTTTTAGAGTCCAAAGAGGTCACCCAAGTGTTTATCTACCAATAATTCACTTCTTCTTACTCTCTTTCTCAAAACCTGTGCCGTAGTATATCCATGACAAAGGTTTTAACTTCGTGGCTCAAAATTGTCATGTTATATATATAAGACCTAAAGATTAACTTTCTAATTTTATTAAATGACTACCAATTCGTGACTAATGTCTATGAAATTTTGAATTCCGTGTTTGTATATAAGCCTCCTTTCACAATTGACTAGTTCTTCTAATAAGGCGTGCCAGATAGGAAACTTGCCTTTGTACTGGAGATAATATCCCTAGTTAAATCTAAGCATGCTATCCTCAACAAAAGAAGTAGCAGCTAAAAACCTAAGTCTGTTACCTTCAAAGATGAAGAAGAAATAGGAACTGGCTAAAGTAATGGCTTGTCTTCCGCTTAGAGAAATAGAGGATAAAGAGAGGATAGCAATGGGCGGCACAATAATCATCAAACTAGTGGAAGCATTACTAGAGATAATCATCATCATTAGACAAGAGGAAGTAGAACCAGAGAAAATAGTAGAGGAGTAGACAACAATTTAGTATAGCAGGCTTCTCAATCTCATTCATATCAATCTTCTAATTCAAAGCCTCATCAGAGTCACAGCCAAAATCGATCTTCAAATGTGAATGATGGAATCAGCAAAGTTTATCTAAAGCCAAGTGGTTAATAAGATGCAGTTGACTTTTACGCTACGATGGATCCATAAAGCAAACCAAGAATGAGTGAGCTAATCTAGAATTCAGACTCTAAAAGCTATTAAAGCTCTTCAAATAATACTGGATTTAAATAGGATAGAGAGAGAAGCAAAGGATTATTCACATTTATTATTTTAAGGTAATAGGCCAGAAACTGCACCATAAAATAAAGCTATTCATTTCTCAGATTAGAAAAAGTAAAGGGGCAGTTCTTAAACGAAAGAAGAGGAGTAATTGAAGAAAGAAGCTATATTAAAAAGTCCAAAGAACGGGGACAATGATAATATTACAACCGGGAGACCAAGTACAACAGCATACAACTAAAGATCTCGTCAGCTGAACTTTAACAATCAAAGTTAGGCGCTTAATTCATTATATTTTTGCACTTTGCAGTTCAAACAGCATTTCGCAGAATACATCAACTTCAGGATAAGTGCAAGGCAGCAATAATAACCCTTCATCAATAATGATGAAGCACTATGCAAGCAAGCCTCCTGTGACAAACAATCAGAATCTTAAAGTCCCTTCAAACATCCCTTCAACCATTCAACAGCAGAACTCTAGCTCTATAGTTTTAAGTAGTCCAAACTATCATCATACGCTCAGCAATATGCCCTCAAGTTAAATGCATAGTAATCGAAGTGCTCAAGGCCCTAATCTAGTTTAAACGAAAGATAATGCTAGTCTAAATGACAAAAGGAATCAGGTCGAGGTGGTTCCTCCTCATTTAAGCTCCCCAAGTCATTAAAGCAACTCTCTTCTTTAGAGACATTCAGTGATAAGCAGAGATACAGATCGAAGTTTTTAAAATACTTCTGATAACTAATCAAATAAAAAGAACGATCGCAAATAGAGCATACTTATTAACGACTAATAACATCTTGAAGATTAAAAAATGGGAATGGAGCATCAAGGTAGTCATTTTTCAACAATGGCTGGGGGTGATAGAAGTTAAAGGTCCTTGAATGATAGTTAAAATAATTCTCAAATCTTGAAAAAGCTAAGAGACAAGAGAAACAGTGAAAAGAATGTTCATGAAATCGCAAAAGTTACTTTAAAGCAAGCAAATACTCAGCAATAAGTTCAGGAAAGTAAAAAGCAGAGTGCTTAAATAAGTTACAATGAGAGATAGAGTAAAATTTAAAGTCCAGAGAAAGAAAGGGAATCTATTGGAAGCACTGGGACAACAGACAAATGGCAGATCTATTATAGAAGCTTACGATGGTAAGAGATTCTATTATAAATGATTAATTTATTTTAGCAAATATCAAGCATGAGCCAACAATTTGAGCATTTTTAACGGAGTGTAGATTAGAGATTTGAGCAGGTCTTCTCATCAAATCAAATTTTAGAGCAAAAGGTTTCAAAAATGGAGCATAAATTCAGAAAAGTAACTCAATAGTATTTGTTTATATATATGAAATGTATAGTTGAAGGACAAGGTGAAGAAGAAAGACTCGCATTTAAGATCAGGTTCCAAGAGAAGAGGCCATTCTAATTCACGATAAGAAAAGGAAAACGAAGCTTAAAATTAGTCATCGGCTCCATAGACTTAAATGACTTCGATGTAGAATAATCTCTAGTCTCCTTCTTCTCATGCTAACTCTAATAGACATTCATAGTTTTCCCAATTTTCAAAGCAACCATAAAATGGATCAATTCCTAATCCTCTTGCTCATTAAAAACCTTACGAAATACATCAAGGTAAATCTTCTTTGCTACCTTAGAATGATATTTATGGCCAAACTAATAATTACATGAGCACCCAAGTCCCTTCAAATGCAACTCACTAAATTATGAATGACTAGCAGAAAAATTAATAGCCATACTCTCTGCAATCTTAGTAGGATAACAGTTCCAATATGAGTCAGATTAGGTCACTCGGGCACAAAAATTCAGCTCCTCCTATTCAATCAGCTCAACCAAACTTAGACCTACAACAGAGGATACAATCTAATCATGATACTGTAAAGAAACATTGCAGCTCTACACCTAAGAACTAATGTTGCAGCCATCCACTCTCATGATTAAGAAGCAACAGCATCATCAAGCACTTCCCAATTTGGCAACAAATAATAAAATCAGGCTCACGGAGACAACCAGCCAAAGCTAGAGTCTCAATTTTCCTCTTAGACTACTAGCTCTGGTGGAACTTACTTATTTTAGTCTACTGCATCTCCTTCAATATAAAAGGTTACTTTTTTTGCTAATTTTTTTATATCAACAAAAATTGGCTAGAATATTTAGCAACCTACAAACCATCTAGGATAAACTTTCAACGCTAAAATGAATTTGCAACTAGGATGGGCTGATAAATCATATGACGGCTTAAACAACAAGAGCAGTCTAATATCACAATAAAATAGCAGCAGAGGAGTAAATATAAGCTCTAATGCCACTTGAAGAAAAAATTATCTTTGAAGTTTCTGCAACCAAGTATATATGTTTAAAAGTAATCTGTAGTAAATGATAGTTCCAGATAATTTAAGTTATAGATTTTGAATCAGGAGATATATCTAAATCGCAAAATTTTTGATTCGTTATTTTACTACAATATGATTGTAAAGCATATTACATCATTCTTTAATCGATTTATTTTCTTCGACTTTTGCTTGGACTTAGAATGCTAAGAGATGATTCAAAAAGAAGATGCGATACGTTTGCTACAAGAATTCTTTGAGGTGATTGCTGAAGATCGCTTTGAGCAATTCTTCTCACTTCTCTAGTACCTAATCTTTGAGAGAAAGATCCTCATTCTAAGACCTAAGGATTAGAAAGTTGTGGAAGAACCTTCCAAGGAGAAAAATGGTAAAGTTGAAGCAGGACTAGTGCAGAAGCAATTATTTGATGATAGACTATTAAATATGGTAGCTAAGATTTGCAAAGGAATCATGCGCAAACTCAGCGTGACGCATGATACAGGCTTCAGAGGCAAAGTCCAAATCCTGATATCCTCTATTTTCCCACTCATGCATGGCTCAGGTTTGAACAAACTCGGAAAGATCAATCAGCACCCACCATTCGATTAATCGACTGCCGCTACTGATATTACCAAAGGAGGAAGTAGTTAAATGACAGATTTAAGATGCTACAAGAACTTTTGGAATCTCTAGAAATACCTCGCTGATCCATCTCTAGTAAGTAATTAAGACCAAACTACTTCGAATGAAGCTTACTAAATATAAGAGGCTCTCTATAAATGTAAAACTTGAACTTATGACAAGTTCGCTAATAAAGTCTGAACTTGACTGAGCAATGATTAAGTACTGATGGCTCTTGAAAAGCATAAAATTTCAGTCTCTTATCTCAATAAAAGGTGCCTGACCAAACTAGACTTTAATAAAGAAGATGATTTTCAGAGAGTAACTAAGAATTATCCTATAGATCTTTTAAGCTGCAGGCATATCATTATTTTCTTAAGTTTATTTAAGCACACAACCACTAGATTTCGAAGATGAGTACGATGAAGAAGATGATTCAACTTTAGTAAAAGATGAAGATGAACCTATGGATTTCATGGAGTAAGATTAGCAAGTTGATTTATCTACCCTCTAGTGCCGATGAGGAGGGCCAAGCTGATTCAGGAAAGTAGAGCAAAGGAAAAAGCACACCAGCAGCTTCGACAACACCAATTGACACGACTCAACTGCCCCGCAAGAACAGAGGAAGTAAAGAATCAAACTTAACTCAAGTACTTCACTTGATCAGAGAATTCATTCAGAGATTTATGAGTTAGCCAATTCAAGTTGATAAGGACGGAGTTCAGATTGTCAAAAAGTATCCTAAGTACTTAGCGAAGCATTCTCTACTCCATCTCCAATTTTAAACAAGTTATCTTATTTGTCCATTCTTCTATTAAATACTTTATTTTCCGACTTCTTATTCAGAGAGAGCTTCCTGTTATAGGTGCTAGTTTTCTGCCAAACTGTCTTAAATCCCATCAAAGGTTAAAAGACAGCATTTAAGCCAGATCCAACTGAAGATGAGAAGAAGTTGATTCTCAGCATAGAAAAATAGATTTACTAACTCTTCGCTGATCATCAATTTTTCATTCTGTTATTTGAATTAATTAGGACTAATCAGCACTCGCCATAGCCTCAGGTTTCATCTCAAGCTAACCAGATTTCTAGTAATAATTTGAGTGGCATCAAAGGATAACTGTAGAAAGTAAGTTCAGCTCTCTAGCACTCTTCAGCCTCAGGTCTTAACGGAAACTCTGTCGCAACTAAGATGAAGGGTCTCACAACCCTCGGAAAGAGAAAAGGCCTTGGTCAATCTCTAAAGAGCATCTTAGCAAGCGAGAAAAGTTTTTATAAATAGGCTTTTGTATAAAATATAAGTTGGGGTAAATGGAAAGACCAAATGTGCAAGAACTTTGAGCAACCACCCTCTGATTTTCTGAAGAAGAGGTTATAAAAGCACGAAGAAAAGCAAAAGGCACTACTTTAAAGATAGCAAGGATAGCCTGTTGCTTAAAGAATCGTCAGCTCAGGTCCCTTGGTTTAAGTTGGAGCTAGAGACTTCAATAACCCCAGGAATGGCTAGAATCTGAGAAAGCTATTTAGAAAGCCAAAGGAAGATCTTAACGTGGAGACAGGAGAATCAATCAATATTGAGCCAGCTTTCATGTAGCCAATGACTGAAATGGTGAATAGAGTAGTTGCAGACATAGATCCCGAATAGGCTATGGAGGAGGATTACAAGTGCAAGAATAACTAGGTTTTTGTCTTCAGATTCTTGAGGTAGGTATCTGCAATTGACTTGATGAACTTCCATGGAAAGCCTGAAAATCACAAGACCTTCCACAAGTTCGAGGGAAATGTTGAAGAATCAGCAGTCTTACTCTATAATAGAGCGAAGAAGAAGGAAGTTTAATTCCTTTATTTGGATTAGCAACAACAATAGCAGAATCAAGATTAGACAGCACCTCAAGAGGTTAATAAAATAGAAAATTAAATTAAAAATCTGCTTTATTCAATATTTAATGGGGGAACTGAGACAACAGCTTAAAATGGCGCAAATAGAGCAACTTAGCAATAGTGATAAGTTAATTAAAAAGCAACAGATTTGATACAGAACTCACCATTAATCCAAAATTCAGCAAGCTTAAGTAATTTAATTAAAATTTCAACTTATCTAAGATTGTAAAGTATAGAATATTTATGAGATATTGGGATTTATTATAAATTAAAGTGTAATTTATACCCAAATCATTATAAAAATGTAGGACGATATTAGGTTCTTTATGAGCTATTTTTGCATAAATAGCTTTGTATTCGTAATTTTCACAGGACTCTCTACTTACGTTGTTTGCAAACTCAAATTCAAATATCAACTTCATATTTGATTTTTAAAAATTCAATTTAGACAAATCTGCAATCGTAACCATAGCAGTATATTAACTATGCTTCACTATCTAAGTAGTTAACTGGCTGACGTGCTTCATTTACAATTTAACTAGCAATAACCTAAGCAATCAATAAAAAACAAACACTACTGAGTAAAATGATAAAGTTGGATAATTCTAAGACCTCGTCTAAGATGGAGAGGATATCATTCATCATAATATTTTTAATTGCTATATCTTATTAAGTCTGTATTTAATGAATTGACAATGTAATAGTGCCGGACCTGGTTGCATTTTACATAGTCAAGATGGTGATATTTTATTTCATGTTTGAAACTTAGACAATTTACAATAAAATTCACTCTGACGACTTCCAATTTATTTTATTTGTTTCAATAGTTCGAGAAGAAAGAACGCTAGAGTAAGCGTATAAGATTAATGATTTTCCTCTTTTGTTCTCTCATTCTCTTCCCATTAGAAGTATTATTTTACTGGAGGCGCTTTATCTCTAAGAACTTGGATGACTATAAAAATTTGGGAATATAAACGACACTTAGTGTGGTATAGTTTATATAAAGTGCTATCGACATAATTGTCATCTGCTTTATTTTTAGACTTTTCAATTTCATAGTTAAAAGAAAGCGTATAAAGCAAGAAGATGAAATGGCTCCTAGATTTTCTCTCTTTCAAATTGCATTTTAATTTAATATAATGATATATTATGATGTTATGAGCAATAATATGGTGGGTGCGCTTGCTTTTGATAATAAATTGCATCGACAGAGTCTTCCGATTTGGGATGAGCTTGATTCTTCTAAAGCCTTAACACGAGTACTAATTTATTTTTGAGGTGCACTAGTTTTTCCTATACACTCTGCTTAACTTTTTCAATGCGATAACTATACTGCGTCTATTCTATTATCAAGCCATCTATGCTTTATATATTCAATATAATATACTACTACTGATTTGATGCCCTTAGAAGCCAGATGGAAACTAAAAGCAAGCTGATTTCAGAGTTTGGGTCTGACTAAGTCACAGGAACTGTCAAGACTCAAAATACTGACTTGAAGTAGTAGCTCCCTCTCTTCATTTATAATCGCAGTTGTATGTTCTTTTAAACTAACTCTAGCTTTAAAATGATCAGACGCAGCCAAGCAAATCAACCAGCATAAATAGAGAGACTAATTTTCACAATCTCTAATTCAGTCAAGGGAACGCAGTCTCCTACCTTGAGCCAAGCCACCAAGTTAATTTTAATGCATATTCTTAAAGTAGAATACTACTTAGACTAAGGCAAGACGCCACTCATAACCAGAAACGACAGCAGTGGGAGCTCAACTCAGAAGAGTCAATTTTTAAACTTCATATCTGATCATATGGCTTTTGCTAAGTAATAGCAACTCTAGAACTAGCAAAATAACTATCTTATAGTCTAGAGTATATAGGTGATTGATTTATTTATGTATGATCTAAACAAGCTCATATACTAGTAGTAATTTAAAAGCACTCTCAATATGAAGAAAAAGAAGGGGTAGATGCTAAATAATCCATAAACTCCTAAACTAGGTCAAGTAAGTCAAGGTCGCTCTCAAAATTCAGGCACGCGATTGAAGCATCATCTTGAAGAAGACAAATAATTACATAAATTCGAATAAATGTACTGTTAATCAATGTCTTTTAATTTTCCTTGGAATAGCAAAGCTTAGAGAAGAAGAATCTATTAAGGTAGTATGACTATGATGAAAGTGATTTAGGTTCGTAGTCACAATTCCATTATCCTTGAATAGAGGCAAGTAGATCAGTGAATGCAATCAGCCTGACGTATGAAATGATTTTATAGATATAAATATTCTATAAAAATTAGCTTTAAATATCTATAAATTATATCTTTGCAGGGACTATTAATTATTATTGTCCCTATTTCAATAGATTTTTCCTTAATGAACCGATCTGAGTTAGTTAGGATTAAATTTGAAATTGATTTTAAAATTCTCACAACTTTTGCATCAAAATTTAAAATGGCTTCAAGTGGCATGCCAAATTCCCAATAAGCAGATGCTATTACCAAAGAACAAGAGCAAAGAATGCATTCAATACTGGATGAGCAACTCAATAACTTCAATTTGACATTTTAAGAATTTTTATGATCATAATTTAGTAAATAATTAATAATTTGTTCAAATCTAAGCCCATTCCGTAAATAAGCGCTGGGTTCTCAAGTGCGGGTACTCATCAGACATCAACTTACCAGTCTTAAAAGTACACTCCCACAAATGCTATCACTGGCGTATTAAATCAGCCATAGTCTCTTTAGTAGTAGCAATAGGATCGTAGTAGAACTGCAAGCGCTAATGGAGGAGGTTATAGAAGTGGGGGCAGCAGTTACTCACCAGACAAAAACAGACAGGATAACCTTTATGCCTAGTACAAAAACCCAAGGCAGAACTTATTTTAGTCATTGTAATTTTGGATATACTTAGGAGGAGCTATAAATACGAATAGTTCTCTGCAATAGTCCACATTTCCTCACACAGCCACCTTTGCTTCATCTATTCCAGATGGAGGGTCTCAAATTAGAAATAATAGTGGCAGCCCTTATGAAGGAAGAAGATCCTCCGCTTCAGGAAACGGAGTTGGTCAGGGAGGCATGAGGACTTATAGCTCCCAAGCATTTGCAGAGGAAAGGAATGGATGCATCGATCTGATAAAAGTTGAAAGCAACTAGAATGTCTATGATCTTATGATATATTGAAAGATAGAATGCGGATTTGGATGTGACAAATAACAGCAGATGGGGATCAGTGTCAAAGGGGTAAGATAGAGTTATAAGGTTTATTGAGTTTTAGTGTTTCACATTACTTTACGAATCCCTCTCAGACAGCTAGTGCTTTGAGAGACCCACAAATGAAGCAGAGTGAGTTGATGATCCTTCATACACCTGATTCCTTAAAGTTAGGAACTTATTCACTATAATTCATAATATATTGTGAATACTTCCTCTTTCGGAGCTAAGAATTCTACTGTACAGAAACGAGATGAGGATAATACAACACAATTCATGCAAAGCTCAATCAGAGGCATAATCTTACTTAATTTATTTGCAAGTCTCTATTTGATCTTCAATGATGAATCCAGACGAGAAACAGCTTTAGGTGCAGATAAAAATTACCAAAGCAAGCAGAGTATAATGTCTAACAATACTCTCTCGGGGGATGTCTCATACCAGAAAATGCAGAATAATCTCAAGTCCCTTTAAGATAAGATTAAAAACCTGGAAAGCAAACTCACAATGGCGATAAATATTAACTAATTCTACTATTTAAATTCTTATTTAGCGAATGATAATGATGAATCTTCACTGTTGGAGTCTGAATTCATAAGTGTAAATTCAAATAGAGGAGCTGAATCTAGGTAAAAAATTAAAGGAGAAAGAAGCTAAAAAGTGCTTGACATGAAAGGCTCCGCATCTACAAAAAGCATCTTAAAACAGTTAAGTATTCTTCATATTAAGTAAATTAGTCAGGTTTGTAAGAATCTCGATAGCTAACTTCTAGTCGGCTTAGAGATTCAATTTCATATTTATATAAAGATAACCGGTAAAGGCGCACTTCTAATAGTGATGAAGAAAACTAATTTATTCATTTATTGTTTTGATGAAAGTAGAAGAGGAGGACTGAATAATGAGTCGAGAAGTAAATTAAGATCAAATATGAGCACACAAAGAAGAAACGGAGAAGATGAGGGAAGCAGAAGTAGAATTTCAATGCTAAGAGATCGAAGTAGTGCGAAGAAAAGGCAATTTTTGTAAGAGAACAGCAGATCTAGAAGGCCCAATGTTGTTGATGAAACTTACTAAAGTTGTTTCTAACATTTTAAAATAAAAAACTAGAGAACCATTTATTTTGAAGCTAAAACAAACAAAAAATGAAGGTATGTGCAATCTTTGTAAAATAAAAGCTAGGTTAACGATTAATTTTCATGTTCTGATCTAAATACTGCACAGATGAAGCTTATTTACACTAATGGAATTTGCTATCATTTATTCGAAGCCTTAATTTGCCTCAGGCTTGATTCGGGTGGCTAATTATTTCATAAATTCCATTTCATATCGATTGTTATTTTGTTAAAGAACTAACATTGATGATTTGGGGCAAGTATTATCATTGATTAGGGACTAAAATTCGACTTTATTAACTTTTTTGTCAAAAGAAATATATGAAAATATAGTTATGATTTGTCTTTCGCGAGCATTAATAATCTCTTTCCTGAGGTATTCATTATTCTTTGTATTTTTAATTTTATAAAGCAGTTTAAAATTTATGAAATGATTTATAATAAAGCTAAGGAAGAGGTGATGGAAGCAGAAATAGATCAAATCACCTCAGATCTTAAAGCCTTTCAAAGTCTAGACTCTCTCGTAGTAAATGATAAATAAGGAGGGTCCCTCTTTCTTTGACTCTGTGAGGCATTCCACCTCTTCATTTCAATTTACTCCTATTCTTTACTTGTAATTTATATTTCTGAGGTCATCATCAAAGAAGCGCAAAGGAGGTACATTTGGGAGAGACGACTCCAATTTATATTAACGCAATAAATGCAACTTAAATATTCTCTTATTATAAATGACAATAAGAGACTGAAAGATGAGTTGTATCTGGAGCGAAGGAAGAATCTAGATTTGCAGAGATAGTTCGAAGCATTCAAAAAGTCAGCTATGCAGCAACAACAAAAAAATGGATCCGCAACCGCAGAAACAAAACTCAAGTCCCTCAAGCAAGAATGAAGGTTTTTATTAGAGTGTAATAATTTGATGAGCAAGACTATAAGCAACTTGTGGAGGCATTTGAAAGGTCGGAGAAGATAAGAAGGGATTAAAAAGAATTGATACATAGTTTAAAGAAAGAACTCACTAAGATGAGAAGAGAGAAGGCAGAGGAGTAGGAGAATCAAGAAAATAAGCGCATGCAGTTAAGAGGAGGAGGGTCAAGACAATAATAGTAGTAAGAAGATACAAGCAGTGATGAGGAATAGCATGTTAAGAAAAATAAGAAAACTTAACAGCAAGTATTGAGATAGACAGATAAAGAAAACGTGATCAAGGCACAAGTTACCTCTAAACCAGCTGCTTCAAAGATAGAGAAATTCAAAAACTCAAAGAGTAAAGTCGAAGAGAGCGATTCTGATGAATCTGAGGAGGAAGATTAGATTCCAACGAAGCAAACATCCAAAAAGGGTGCGAAAAGTAATACAATTACAAGCAAAGTCTAATAACTAAAAAAGGAAGTCATGAAGAAAAAGATATGATAATTGATTTATGAAGGGCGACGAGATTATAAGTTAATATATTTGATAAAATGATTAATCTTCAAAATAATGATTATATATTAGCTGAATAAATCTACGTTATTTTTAGTACAAGAGCTCTCATTCATTTTCACTATCACTCCTTCCATCATCTTCAATTATTAAAACTTCTCCTCTTTAAGAAACATCATTTATCAAATCATGCCTATTAGGAATCCTTGGGCTTTAAAACCTATTTTAAATCATCATCAATTCTTGTAAGCAAACTTGCAATTGACTGAGTTCTCTCTCCTATTGCTATTCGATCAATCTCATTTCTTATGAGAGATAGTTGTGTCCGAAATTTTGTAACTTATCATTATTAAAATTAATTTAATTTATAAAATAAAACTCAGTCTAATTCTAGGTTCTGGATGAAGAGCTCTCGCTTAATATTCAATAATAAATAAAAGAGCTTTCACTAACTTCAAATCTAGTTTCACTGCTTAGAAGATATTCGCAAGCTAGCTCATAGTCATTTCTGGACAATCTAAGGGCTTGAATAACTTCTTATCTAGAAAATCCCATATCCATTAAGGAAGTTATGTAATCTGAGTTTGATTGATCTTATTATCCTTATGAATTAATACCTTAACTGTCTATTGTCTCTGGGTTATTCTATTGTAAGCTCTGTTAAACATCAGAAGACTAAATAGGTTAAGAATCATTTCTCTCTGAAGATAGATCTTCAAAAGATTCTCCAGATAGTAAAGCGTTCATGGCCAAATCTATATTATTCTTGAACCTTATAAGTGCTCCTCTTGCTTGAGCATCTTCAAATCCCATTTCTCTAAGCAGAATTAGTTTTTCAGGATTGGCTTCAGTGCTAATTTGATTCAGTAAATAGCTTTGATTATATTGAGAGGACACTCCTGAGTCTATATAATTATGGCTCTAAGCATTTTGAATTTCCTCTCCTTAACTATGAATCCCTCTGGGCGGAGTGAGCTGAATTCCTTAGTTAAGTATACTGGATTCTCTCAATTGCTCTGAAGAAGTAAAATGAAAATCATTTAATATCATTTATGTGAGAAACTATGTCATTCTCAGATCTTTCAAAAGCACTTTGAGACTGCTCTAAAATTTAGACTTAATCACCAGATCTGTGTAGGTCATTTTATTGCTCATTAATTCTTTGATCTTCTTCAATTTGTGAATTTGAGACTCGAGATTAAATTTAGCGAAGGCGACTATATTAACTCCTTAATCCTTCTTAAATAGTGGTTTAAAAGTCAGCAACAGTTAGTAAGTCGTCCTCAAGCTATTTAATAAGATTTTCCATTGCTTCTTGGAGGCCATAATTTTTTGGCTCAAGAGGTTTTTCAGCCCCAGTTATCTAAGCAATTAGATCTGGGGTTGGGATGCTATAGTCAAATTCCGAAGACTCATTCTCTTTAAGCTCCTAAGGTGTTATAATTTCTCTCATAGCTGATAATAAATCTTAGGGAAAAGGCAAAAGCTTCTATTTAGCAGCTAGTGATTATTTTTGCCTTTGAAGTTCTTGCTTCTATTATAGGATGCTCATTTGATCTACAAGTTTAGTTTTTATTTTATAGAAAGCAGAAGTTTTAAGACAGTTTACAATTTCTGAATAATTTGGTATTCTTACCTGTTATAAAGTTCGATGACTTATGATTGATGAGAGTGACCTAAGTTCCATCTTGAAGATCGAAGTCAGTTAATCTAAGTATAAAACCATAAGAAAGATTCTAAACGGTCTTAAATTATCTATGACTTACCTTTTGTTGAGATTTTGAAGTCCTTCAAACTCAACTAATTAAAAATCATCTGCTCCATTTCTCTTATAAATCATCTTGGTTCCCTCTGCTAAATCTTCCTAGGTATTTTTCTCTATTACTCTCTTCAGATCCATTAGTTTGCATTCAGAAGCTTAAGAGAAGTAATAGAAGAGTGAGTTGCCCTAGAGTGAGTCAAAGGATTTATCGTTTCTCGGGAGGTTATTTGGGAGTTGAGAGCTCACAGGTGTAGTAAAGTTTACTTGGATCTCCATTAAGTTTATTTTATTATCTTCAATTAGTTAAACTTCTTGGAAGAATGCTTATTAAAAATTATTTCTAACTGACAAATGTAACTTGTGGAACACATTAAGTTTTGCACTTAAATGAAAAAGATAAATGAGAATATTCCTTAACCTCAAGTACCTTTTGAATTTTTTAGGATAAGCACGAATGTGATTAGATTTGAAATGATAGAGAATCTCTGATTTACTTTCAGTTAATCTCTACATATAATCAAAAATTTAAAAATTACAAATCTCATTAAGCAAATTTTCAAACTTGCTAGTCTGGACTTTCTGATAAGGTAGACCTTCAGGGCCGTTTACAATAGATCCCCCTAACCTACTTCCACTATTTTCAGCCCTACTGTAGCGATTTTTTCTGTCTTGACTCTTCCCAAGGGTTTTGTTTGCTGAAACTCTATGCAATCCTACCCTTGGCTATTCTTCAATATGTATAGCTACCTCATCTCTATCGCCATTAAGCTCTTGCTCCACTCGACTTTTATGGCGCTTGCTGCTACTAAGATGAGCAGCTCCAAAATTCTCACTCTCATCCCACTCTAGACTCCCTCCCTAGGTAAAGGATGCAATGTTTTTATTAAGCTTGGATGAGCCTCCACCGTTAGCTCTATAACTTGAATCCGCCCCTTGCTTTGATAACAATAATAGCTTAAACTTAACTTGAAATGGACAATAAATTTGATAAATCATCCATGCCGTCTTCTAATTGAAGATTTCTTGTGGCAGGGCTGAGAGAAAATCCATAGTGCTTCTCCTATATTAAATAAATCATTTCAATAATAAATTGCTGATCTCCTGCCTAGATATGCCATGAAGATTAGAGTTTTGATGATGGTTCCCTCCTTTGAATACTGAGCTCACTTGCTCCTAATCATCTTGATTGTTACTATTTGCTTAAATGCTACTCATCTAATTTTCTACATTTTATAAATGGAATAAAAAATTTGGAGCTACATTTTAAACTTCTGAACCAGTAAAAGGCAAAGATGGCTAAGGGTTAAGTCCTTTCTTCAAGGCCGCTACTTTTCTTCTTTTATAGGACTCAATAGATGTCTTGTTCGGAGGCTTTTATATTTATTTAAAATTATTAAAGGCTAGCTACTACCATTGTAATTACTCACCTACTAAATAGAACTTAACTTTGACTCAAGATCAAAGAAGTCTGTTGATCGATAAAAAATAAATCACAGATCATTTTCTCAATTAAGTCTTGTTGAATATTAGTCTTCTTCTTTTTGAATTTAGGTAAAGAGTTCATGGCACTCTGTTGCCAGTCATCGTTTTAACCACTCCCTAATAAATTCAATGAGTCTGAGTTCTTTGATAATCTCATTTCTTGTATAACACCCTCAGCTATCACTCCTCCGGTACCTCCAACGCTCCCATCTTCTATTCTGATATTTGGAGACTGAATTTACTTTTTATTTATATCTCCTACTTCAGAGTGATAGAATTGATTAACTCCAGCTATTTGAGAAGATTATTATTGTTGCTGTTCCTGTCTTTTACTAGCAGTCTGACTTGTATCTTTATTATTCGCTCCATGCCTCACATTTGGTGATAGGTGCTAAATCTACCCAGCTAAGTTATTTTCTACTTAATTTGGTGAACCATCATTCTCTGAGGATTTCATTCCCGGAGAAACAGGCATACTTAGGTTTTTATTTTCTTAAAGATTTGACTTAAGATAGATAAAATAAATTTGTTTATCGATTATAAGTCTTCTTAAATTTTGAACTTGAAATGACTTTTATATCCTAGTTTTGAGTTTCATCTCGACTGATTGCTGCTATAACTGCAGGAGGTCCATTCTTAATTGGCTTTGTGCTTTCATCATTCTATCCAAGCCGACTGCTACTCAAGTTTCCCCTTGCTGTTGGAAGTTATATGCCGTCACCTGCAACTGCAATTGGCGGCAAAGCTCTTTGTTGTCTTAACTATTTGGCATCTAGCTTTGAGATCATCTGAGTTTGCTTTTCTTTGAAAGTTTCCAAGTCTTCTTGAGCCTAAAAGCTAAATAAGTATGCACTTCCAGAGAATAAAAATGTGGGTTTTGACTTACTAATCTGGCCATGTGTCGTTCTGCAATCACCACATTTTTGAGTTCTTTTTCGTACTAATCCGCATAAGTTTTCTTCTTATTAATGTTAAATGCTCCACCAGGTTTATTAAGATTGATTGAGTTATTCGCCGAATGGTCTCTAGATGAAACGTACGATGAGGGATTAACTGAAGTGCTGTTCTAAAAGTTTAACAGATTATTGTTGAAGTAGCTTGACCCTCCTTACTCTAAGATTTAAAGATTAGAATGACTTAATGGATAATCCAACAATTGTGTATTTTTAATTAGCTCACTTGTTGAAAAAGCTTAAAGAGTTTATTCAAATGATGAGGTAGACATTTTCTATAAATTATAATTAACTTACTGGTAGCCATATTGAAATCAGCCTGCATAAAGAAGTTCTTGTTATTACTCTATTAGCCGTTTTAATAGTCTATAACCTCAACGTTTGGCTTTGTTTTCACACTGCTTTTGGACTCGATGCACCCGCAAGATTATTTGCAACCCATGTTTAAGTAATTAGAATTTAGGAGTTGAATTAAGCCTGGCTCTTTTAATTATTTATCTTTGATTTATAAAACATTCCATTTATTATTGCTCAAACAAAAATAATTACATCCCCCCAGTTTATGAATGATTGATATATAATTTCTTCAATATTTTTAATTTGAAGGTGATTAAGTTAATAGGGTCAGTGTAAGACACCATTCACAATAAGCTAAAGTTGAATAAAAGTAGATTAAAGAGAAATTCCAGAGGCATTTTGCAATCAGATTTTTATTTGCTTACAATTAATTTTTAAATCCGCAAACCTAACCACTCCTTATTAAAAGTATAATGGCAAAGAATGAATTTTAATTAAAACAGAAGCTTATATATCCTCCCTCATTATTTGATATGGAATCATTTTGCTTTATAGTTTGTTTCTACCATTATATGTTTTTGTTGATGTGTTGTTCATACTTCATCTTCTCTGAGGAGCATGTTAGGGATGCCGTTCTTAATCTCGTATATTCTATCACAGTTAGGACACTGTAGTTGACCATCAATCACCTGTCTTGCAATTAGGAGTTGATGCAAGTCCTGGAGAACTTTTTCATCCACAGCCATCTCAGGAGTCAGCTATTCTGGCAAGTCAATGCCCCAATCCAACTATTTTAAAATCAGAATTCAAAACGAATAGATATAGATAAACTATTCCTGATCGATTTAGAAATACGTCTTTCTCATACTACTGGATGATAATCAGATTTAATAATCATTTTCCTATTCTACTTACAGTTTAGACAGTTTGTCTGAGTGCATTCCATTCAAGTTTCTCAATCAGGCGTTGTATAAGTTTAGGATTATAGGCTTGTGCATTATCCTCAGCTACCTCTTTCCAGTTATTGACCACTAATTTAAGTGGGAAGTTATTTTGAGTGCAGCCCTTCTTATTGCACATGAGGAGGTTGTGGGTAATCAATTTCATTTTAGTTTGCTGAATATATTTACTATTGCAAGTTAATACTTACTCTTTATTCTACTTATTTCATCCAATTAATTCATAGCAAATTCTTTTATATTAAGTCGAAGAAATTCTGAACTTCTTTGTAGAAAGCAGTTGAGGTATGATTCTCATCCAAACTATGTGGAATTTTGTCCCCATTAGCGTGGCCATTCAACATATATTTATACAAGATAGAAGTTAATATATGTTTAATTATTAAGATTCATTGCCTTCCCATTATTGTGTGAGGAGTGAGAATGAGAATCAATAATGACCAGCATCTCTCTATTTAGAGAGCGGTAAATTCCACCCTTCGCTAATAGAGTTTCACGCTCTGTGCATTTTCTCAATTCATCTTTGAGATCGGGAGCATATAAATATTATAAGAATAAAATATTTATTTTATTGAGCAGTGAGGCTTGAAAATATCTTAGCATATTTATTGTAGGATCCTGGTGCGCTCTGAGCTAGATCTTTGAGATGCATGGTAGAGTCTGTAAGTGGTACAAAGCAGTGCTAAACTTTCTGCAACATTTTATCAAAAGTAAACAATTATATATATTCCTTTTTTTCAGTGCCTCTAAAAAGCTTTTAATTATCTAATGGGAATATTTTACAAAATTTTAAATTTTAATAAATCTTATTTTTTGCAAGTAGAGATAATTATATACCGAACTACTTATAAAAGTTTTCTTCATAAATTAATTTTTTATATTAAATATTAGGAATTAAGGAAACTTTATTTAGGACACATAAAGTACTTTGATTTTATGGTAAATGCTAGACCAATAATTATTTCAATATAAATTATTATAACCTTTCTTTGATAGCAGTATTTTTAAAAATGCTTATTTTTTAGATAATGCTTATCATTGAATTCGCAATAATTCTTAATTGTTTATTTTATGATGATAAAAGAAACTAAAGAGAGATCTTGTGAATATTTTAAATAATTTAATGGGAAACGAGCAGATGAAAAATCAATCACAATTCGCAAACTAAGAATCAAACTAACTACAAAAGGAGCTTGAGGCCAAATTGAACAAAGTAAAGCAGTCAAGATATTCAGGAAATGGCGCTCAAGTGTAATAGAACTTACAAAATAGAATGCTTATAGAGGAAGAAGAAGAGAAGAAAGAGAACCACTCAAATTAATAAGATAAGTATTCACCTCAGATTTCTAGCCTGTTATAGAGAATTGAGTCAATAGAAAGCGAGCAAGGAATACTAAGAGCCAAAAAGAGCATTTACAGATAAAATCGTACAAATGGAGATGGACAGGAATAGTATAATCCTGATCGTCAAATTAGCTCATTTAATTATATTGATCATATTTTATATGCTCTTCCTCAAGTCTTTAGTTTTAGTTTTCGATTATTGCTTGGAATTTAAGTACAATCAATTATTTTTAATCATTTCAGAGAGAAGTTAATATTATACTTTTTACTCTTGCAACTTTGTGTAAAAAGATCTTAGTTCATAGATGTAAGCATCCTATCAATGATGGTGATTAAAAGCTAATAATTAGTATCTCATCCAAATTCTTTTTTTAAAAAGAAATAATTCTTTTATAGTAGTCTCTAATTATTTTATTAACTATCTGAATAAAAAAAATAATTGCTAAAAATTTTTTAACTGGGGCCATACATATTTCTATTTGACGAATAAATAAAATTAATCAAAATCTAGACTATATTTTTTATAATTTAAAATGAGTTTAAGAGTCATGAAAATAACACCTCAAACGTGAGCCTGGCAGGCTCTTATATTCCAAATCACTCTTCATTCCCTTCGTCTAGCATAAATGTAGGACTAAATAATCTCTAATCTTAGCAATTAGACTAGAGGAGGTCCTATATGAGAGACGAAGCTAGTTAGAATCATCATTATAGAACCTCTTAGAGCAATCTAAACTAACCTAGTGGAAATTATATAAGCGGGGCTGATGACTAGGAATTTTTGTAAGAAGCAGAAAGCAGTGTCATATCCTTAAATTCTGAATCTGGCGGAAATAGGCTTCCTTCATACTACAGAAGAAATCAGCATGGATCTGTCCTTAAGATTTAATAAATTTACCATTTAATTTATTAACTTTAAGAAGACTTGCCAGATAGTATAGATGCCTCTTCGCAGCCCTTTTTGCCTTTTGAGGCTCCCACTTGCAAGATCTCTATTTCTAAACTACAAAAAAATTACCTGAGAAATAAGACTAGCTCGTTGGCATATCCTAGAGGCATTGAAGATATTGAAAATTACCTTGTTAACTTGAAACCGTATTAAGAGGAGGAGTAAGTTTAAAGGGAATTTGAAGAGTATGATAGTGAGGAGGAACAGAGATTAATAGCATATATTTTATTAAATCATTAAGATCAAGCTCAGCTAAAAGAGATCCCCTTAGTATTTTGACTCACAGCTATAAAGAGTAAAATGTTTTGATAAAAGAAGTCAGTGACTACATAAAAAGAGAAATTGTTGTAGGCTTGAACAATAACTAGAGTAGAATGTCTGAGGGAAAATAGGATAAGACCTCATTTAATAATGGTAACTCTGGCTTCTATGATTCAGTTGGAAACTTTCTTTCTCATAGGATAACAGGGTAATTTGACTTAGATTAGTTAAGTCCTCAGCAGAAGAACTACCATGATGGCGGAAGATACTATGGCACTTTTAAGGATGGACTAAGGCATGGGTTTGGGAAATATTTCTTTAACAATGGAGATATTTACGAAGGAATGTGGAACATAAATCAAAGGCATGGTGAGGGCACTTACTACTACCAAAATGGAGAAGTGTATACTGGTATAACTATTTCTATTTAATTTAAAGGTATGTACAACTTGGGACAAAGAGAGGGACACGGCTCTTTCAACTATGTAAATGGAGACAGATATGAGGGAGACTGGCGAAATGGATTAATTGAAGGAGTGGGCATTTATAATTACAGCATAGGAGAGATATATATTGGAGAGTACAAAGATTTTATTTTCTTATATGCTTTTATAAATTAATTAAAGATAACAAGCGTAATGGAGAAGGTAGGTACATTTATAAGAATGGAATAATCTATCACGGCCATTGGGAAAACGGAAGTCAGCGAGGCATAGGATGCTTCATTTACGGGAATGGAGTGTATATGGGAGAATGCGATATGGGTTTCAGACATGGCAAGGGAATCTATCTCTTCAAAGATGGCTCAAGTTATGAAGGATGTTGGTTTAAGGGAAAGAGAGAAGGCTGGGGTATTTACAAATATCCTAACGGAGGTAAATACATGGGCTTTCACAAGAATGGAATGAGAGAGGGCACAGGGATGTACGAATATATAAATGGCGAAGTCTATAAAGGTAACTGGTATAGAGATAAGAGACACGGTTTCGGTCTCACTTTATCGCCAGAGGGAAAATTAATTCAGATGGGCTTTTATAATGAGAATGAGTACGAGTCAGAGCAAGTTATTCCAGAGGAAGAAAGTTTTTGATTTAAAGATTAAAAATTTATTCAAAGATTGTATTAAATCATTAAGTTATTTCTTTTCGAGATTTAACTTAGATGTTTGAAAATTGCTTCAAGATCTTAAAGAATTTAAAATAAATTTAAATTTTAAGAAGTTTAATTTGCTTAAAAGAGCAAGCCAAGAGCATCATACAACATCTATAGTGATACTATGAAGAAATATGGAAATACCAATGGCAAAATGTAGGGGCAACCTTAAAATGTTGCTTATAGCTACAATTAGCCTCAATTTTTAAACGCAGCCGCTTCTCAGTACGCTCAAGGAATGATTAATGCAGGAAATAGAGACTTGGATATTTATGGAGATGAAATATACGACGATGAGATAGACTATGAAGCAGAGGATCCTTAATCTTACTATGTCCAATAATAACTGCTCCAGAACTAAGGTATAACATAGCAAGATATTGAAATTTAGAGGGCAGAACAGATGCTAGGACCTGGCTATGAAATTATGGAAGAGGAGCTAGATGAAGATTATGAGCCTACTGGGGAAGAAATAGAGGAGTATGCAAAGTACTTAGGAATGGATTTATAAGAGGATCGTGATCTCTTCTATATTGCAAAGGAAGGCCTCAAAGCTCCACTACCTGATCCGTGGAAGCCTTGCAAGTCCCCTCAAGGAAGCATCTATTACTACAATTTTAGCAACCAAGGTCTTCAAAAGGAGCATCCTTGTGATGACTACTATAAAACCTATTACGCAAGAGAGAGGGCCACAAAGAGAAAGAAGATGGAGGAATAAGTTATAAAGAAACAAATAAAGCAATAGCAAAAGAAGCAGTAATAGCAGATGCAGCAGCAGTTATAGTAGCAATAGAAGTAAATGATGAACAGCAGTATGGGCTCTCATCATGCTGGTGCTGCAAACACCTCTGCTATTTTTAATAACAGTAGCTTTATTGCACCAAACCAAGCAGTGAACAATTCCCATTAGTCGATTTAGTAGATGAATATGATGATGAACATGATTTAACAATCTATTAGTATTTCTCCTCACTTTAAATGAGTGGTATGGGGCTAGATCTCTCAATGAATCAGCCTAAAGCAGCTACTCCCATCTCTTAACAGTAATAAAACGCCTCAGCTTTAGCTAACGAGAGGCTATAAATTGATTTGGAGCGTTTAATGGACGAATACGAAGAGAAAAAGATCTAGCACGAACGACGCCGTCGAGATGAACTCAAGAAGCTGGAGCAAGATAAGGTCACTGAAAAAACTGAAATTCAGGAAAAAGCTAAAGCGCAGGCCGAAGCTGCAAAGAAGAGATACAAGGACATGCTCTAGAAAGGAAACTCAGGTGAGAGTGAAGAGCAAATCAGACACCGTAGAGCACAACTTGAGCTAGAGAAGGATTATTATTCAATATATCTATATATTCTCATAAAGGAACAGAGACTAGCAGAATTCAAGACTCAAGAGAGGCTGAAATTGATGGATATGGAGAAGCAAGAAGAGCTTAAGATGGAGAAAAGGCGCAAAGAATATAAGAGAGAGTAGGAAAGCCATCACTAACTTGAAAGTGAAACTATCAAGACAAAATAAAGTTAGCTCTGTTAAAACACTTTAAAGCTAAGTTCTATTTAAAGTTTACAAGGGCAAACTTTAAATAGAGAAGGATAAAGTGAGAAATGAAAATAATAGGCTCCTTGAAGAAAGTGGAGACATAGACTTCTAAGTGAGATTGTTTAGGTCTGAACTTTTGGAAGGGTAGGTGGAGACAGATAAGTTCTAACTTGAGAGTGAGCATCGTTAAAGAGTGAAAGAATTCTAAGCTGAACTGAAGAAAAGATTGGAGAGAGAAAAAGAAAGAGTAGAGGCAGACTCAGTGGCTAAGCTTGAGAAGACTAAAGAAAGAGAATAAAAGAGGCTATAAATACGTGTTTTCAATTATTTTTGAAGACTTTAACTTGAGCAGTAAAAGCTGGAGAGCAAGAAAGATTTAATGATGAAGGACATGCAAGCTAGACTGAAAGAAGAAAAGAAGAGAGCCGAAAAAGAGAGCAATTAAACTCTTCGGAATAAGAGGCTAGAAGCTGAAGAAGACTTAGACAGTTCAAAGATGGAGACTAAGAGAGCTTTACTTCAATCTTATGAGCTAAAAGAGTAAAGACTGGAAAAGGAACTGGAAGTGGAGCGATAAGATCGGAAGACTCAAATGGACAAATATGAGTAGCAAGCAAAGCTAAAGTTAGCGACCGATCAGGAAAAGATGAGGAATGAATATGAAGACTTATGGAAAAGAGAGAGGTAGGAATACCTTGCAAACGAGCAAGAGGTTTAATAAAATCATCAGGCCATTCTTAGGGAAATTTCTCAAGTAAAGCAGAAAGTTAGAGAGCTTAAGAGAAAAATAGAGCAATTGCAAAAGGACATAAAGTCTATAGAAAGAGAAATAAATGATCTGGAGATAGAGAAGAGAGGCAAAGAGAAGTAGTTAAAGGGAGGACGTTTTGGATAAGATGGTGAAGATGAGGCAGATCAGATGACACTACTAAAGGAGAGATAGTTATAAAGAGAGTTGAAGGAAAAAGAGGAAGAAATACAAACGTTTGAAAAAATGATAAAAGAAAAGAAGGAGCTGATAGCTAACAAAGAAAGAGGGAGAAATCTAAGCAGAGCAGGATTTAAAGGATAAAGTGGGGAATAGTTTGAAGGAGGACCCTAAGTAGAGAAACTAATTAAAGAGGTGGATGAAGTTAAACTAATGATCATCTAGATGAAGTAGGATTAAAAGAAAAAGTCAATATCAATATTTACGATATTTTAAAGCTTCATTTAAAAGCCTGTTGACCCTTTTGTTGGTAAAAACAGAAGAATAATGGCAGACTAGAGAAGAAAGGTTTTGGAATACGATTACTCACTAGAGGAGATAGAGACATTTATAGAGATAAACTTACCAGCTCTTAAAGCAAAAAGAGAGAAGCATGAGTAAGATCGAGTGCTCCTAAGATAAATTATTGCAAATATCGATAGGAACAGAATGAAATTGAGACAGGATTTACTCTCTGGAAAGAATTCAGATGCACTCTCAAGCACTAACAAGTATGCTATTCAGTCAGTCAAAGACAAAATTGATGAATAGGCTGCTATCTTAGATTAGGAGGAGCGGTAATTGAAAGAAAAATATGACAAATATAGAGTGAGAGAGGACGCTCTTAGGATTATGAATTAGAAACTCAAAATGTTGCAAGGAGAAAAATTAAGAAGAGAGGGATGAGAGAAATGAAGATAAAGAGTTATAAGAATTTGAACTGGAGAGGAGAGCAGGTTTATTAAGAGAAATCTAAAGAGACTATCATAAATACCTATCACTTTATCAACTAGTTTTATCTTTTTCATTTAAATAGGAATTTAAATAACCAAAACAAAGACAAGAGCACTCGCACAGTAAAATCAAAGAGCAAATAAGAATCAGGATTTTTCTTTCTTGCAAGATAAATGGATTGACTATCTGAGAGAAGAGGCCTCTTTAGATATGGCTGGTGACTTAAGCAGGGATCCTATGCAAGAAATGTTCAATCCAAAATATCTTCATCGAAAATATGAGCTCTCTGGAATAAATTATCATCAAGGAGTAACGATGAACAACATTTTTGAGAGAGAGGTTAGAAGAGGGAAGGACAATAGAACTCAGATAAAAGATTTTCTAAAAGATTAACAGCGATGGCTAACTGATATGAGATTCTAACTCAACTGTGAATAATTATATTATTATTTATATGTTGTATAAAACTAAGGAGGGGCAGTTCCAGCAAGCTCAACCTAGGCATACTAAAACGGAAGACCTGGTAGAAGTTATAAGATGCAACATGTTGGGAGCAGCGAAACTCTATATTAGCTTAAGAATAATCTCTCCTAAGCCTTTTATACTGCCTAGTAGCACTACTTATGAAAATCTAAAAAAAAAAAGGAGAGAGAAAACTTGCTTAAAGTTTATTTCATTATTAAAAACAAATTTGTTGAGAGTTCAAATAATTTAACTTTGTCTGATTGGCTGGAGAGTAGGTAAAGCATTTTGCCTAATTTATTATTCTCATAAGCAATATACAAATAATACTCATGGTGGAACGATCTACGAGAACTTTACAGCCTTTTATAAATAAATGCTTAATATAGTTTAAAGCCACAGCTTTCAAAAGAAAGCTCATCATCTTCAACTGGAAGCGCTGCAACAGGAGGAAAGACTCAACTTACTTGGCATGAGAAGGTTTAAGAACTGTAGCATATGCCAGAAAGAGTGAGGAATATTTGCGTGCTAGCTCATGTCGATCATGGAAAAACATCAATGACTGACTCTTTGATATCGTCTAATCAGATTATCAACTCTAAGCTCGCTGGAACACTTCGCTATTTGGACTCTAGAGAAGATGAATAGCAGAGAATGATTACAATGAAGGCGTCTTCTATTTCTCTTCTATACTCTCACTAAGTACCTTAACGCAGAACCAAAGAGTAGATTTAATAAAAGCAGGCCCCAAGCTATGAGGAGAGATAGTACCTTGTAAATCTTATGGACTCGCCAGGCCATGTGGACTTCTCTTCTGAAGTTTCTTCAGCCTTGCGTCTGTCTGACGGAGCCTTAGTCCTTGTAGATGTGCTTGAAGGAGTTAGTGCTTAAACTTATACAGTTCTGAGGCAGGCATTTGATGAGAAGGTGAAGACTTGCCTTGTGCTGAATAAAATTGACAGGTTGATTATCGAGAAAGAGATGAATGCTCAAGAGATTTTCAATCATCTAACTCAAATAGTAGAACAAGTAAACAGCATTGTGGCTGAGCTTATCTCCAAGGATTATCTCACTCAGGCGTAGAAGGGATCTGCTGAAGATAAGCAAGAATTCAATGAAGATGGTTCAGTTAATGTCGAGGGGGAGAGCTAGCTAGAGCTTGATGAAGAGTTACTTGAGCAGTAAGAGAATGAATTATTTTTCTGCCCTGAAAAGGGAAACGTTGCCTTTTCATCGGCTCTTGACTAATATTATTCTATCTATTATTGAAAAGACTGCTGGGCTTTCAATCTTACAATATTTGCTCGCAAGATTGCTCAAAAGTTTGGAATGAATCCAAGAGAGCTTCAGAAATTCCTCTGGGGTGAGTTTTACTACTCCTCAGCTAACAAAAAGATACATAAGGTAGCACCTTCAGCGAGTAGCAGGCCAATGTTTGTGCAATTTGTAATGGATCCACTTGTCAAGGAGTACAATAAACTAAAAAAAATGAATGATTTCTTGATTCTTCATTCATTAACTATTCACAGGCGATATGCTTACTAACTCAGCAGAGTACAAACAAGCGAGACAGAAAATCAAGGAGCTTTTCTCAAAATGGATGCCCATGGAAAAAGGAGTGCTATCCATGATTGTGTAGCATATTCCTTCTCCAAATCTTGCATAGAGATAAAGGATGCCTATTATCTGTCCTAATTATTATAAATGTTTAAATTAAAAATTTTAAAAATAGACCTTCAATGGTAAAAACTCCAAAGTACTAAGACCCTCTGCAGATAAAAGAGGCAGAGGAAGTATAGCAAGCTGTTTTAGATTGCAATAATAAGCCAAGTGCTCCAGTAGTCATTTACATCACCAAGATGCAGCCAATCTCTTCAAGACTCTTTGATATTTAAAGTTAAAGTTAATATCTGAGATAGAGTAATTATATTGTAACTAGAGCAGGCGAAAAGTCAGCAACCTCTGTGCGATTCATAGCTTTCTGTAGAGTCTTTTCGGGAACCTTAAGAAAAGGCTAAACTGTATTTGTCATGGGACCAAAACATGGAGTAAACGGCTAGACTGATATCCACGAGACAAGAGTAGACCACTTATTTCTTTTGATGGGTGGTTCTAACCTTTAACTGATTGATGAAGCTCCTGCTGGTTGTATAGTTGGCCTCGCAGACTTAGAGGACATAGTTCTCAAGACTGCAACTGTTTCAACTTCTACTCTCTGTCCAAATTTCTTAAGAAGCAAGACTATTTCTCTGGGACTTGTGAAAGTTGCTCTTGAAACTGAGAACTTGAGCGAGATGGAGTAACTCAAAAGGGGCTTCAAAAGCTAGACAGGTCAGACCCGTCTGTTCAGTTTTACATTAACCCTTAGGGAGGTATTATTTTTATTCTTTTATTTTGGAGAGTACATTCTGTCCACCTGTGGGAAATTCATTTAGAGCGATGTGTCAAAGATCTGGAAACTGATTTTGCAAAAGGAGTGAAGTTCACTATATCTGAACCAATCATAAGTTTTAAGGAGACAATAGTTGGCCAAGTCATTACCGACAAAAAGAAGAAAGTTAAAACAGCTTGGGAAGATTAAAAACCTTCAATTAACTTTAGTATTTATACATTTGGAAGAAATTGACTCAGACAGTGAAGATTATTTCAAGAAAAGAAAGAAGAGGAGAAGACTCTTTATTAAGTTATTTGGAAGAAGATGAACTATTTAATTAATCATACAAAAAATTAAAAGATTGTCTCTATTTAACATTTACTTATTAGATTTGGCTATTAATTGATCAAATATTTTATATTTTTGGCCAAGTCATAATCGGCATGTTAGTGGCATAAGGTTTCTTTAATCAAATCCTTAATTCAGAATTAAGTGGTAAGACCAGAAGAAGAAAAGAAATATTTAAGACTCTTGCAGATAAACTAATTTTCTATAAATTTTTGTTCCGAGACTTATAAATTAATTTGTCATGGCTGAATTCGAAAAGTTAAATTAAGAAGTGCAAAAGGAGAGAGAATTTCTAAGGAAATAAATTTGATAATGAATTTGATGTATCCTAAATATTTGAAGGAAAGAGATGAAACCAGATATGTACATAGAGAAGGTGTTATTCAATAAGTACTAAACTTATCTGATCTAGTAGAATTAAATACTTACAGATATATAGTATAATTGAGTTTACAGAAATAATCCAAAAGCTTTGGCAGCTATGGGCTACTAGCGTTCATGTGCACAAGATCGAACTGCTGACTAGCGTTGTCAAATTAAAGTGAGAGCAGTAGCTATAGACTTTGAAGTCACAAAATGGCTTGAGAGCAAGAGTAAAGAATTAGCAATTGTGCATAGGGTTGCCGAAGAAATTAAAGATGGATAAACTTCCAGCTACGAGCACATTTAAGTTGCCCATTTAGTACTTTCTGAATTTATGGTCAGACTTATTGAAAAAGGCACCAATAGGAAGTTAATGAGGCTTATTAAGCACAACCTAGTTTGCTTCGGACCTAAGCGCAAAGGACCAAATCTTCTCATCAACAGATTCATAGAGAGTGAGTAATCTCTTGTCTAGATCATTTCAAAAGCTGCTTCAGCATTACAAATTCTTAACAGTGTAAAACACTAAGACTTGCTAGCTCAATTCTTTAATTAGTAGGAGATATTCACCTAATACCAACAAGATAAAATCGATATTCACAATAAAAGAAGAGAAGATAAAATCTAGGAAGTTCTAGATTTCCATGATATCAATATTAAAGATGTGACAAACGCTTTCATGACAGGTTTTGATATCGCTGTGTAGTCAGGCCCGTTATTTGAGGAACCAATCCTCGGAGCTGCATTTATTATCGAAAGTATTGATAAGACAGTTCCAGAAGATTAACCTTAGACAGCTTTAAAATTTTATTAATTTTATTAATAAGCTACATTAGCTGAAGAAAAGGCTCAATCTTTGGCATATGGACCTATCAGTGGTCAGCTGATAGCCTCTATGAAGGATCTTTGCAAGAAATCTTTCCTGAATGCCGAGCCCAGAGTAGTTGAGGCTATGTATTTATGTTCTATGATGGCCACCCCTGAAACTTATGGCAAAGTTTATGGAGTGATTAACAAGTGCAGAGGAAAAGTTATCAAGGAAGATGTTCAAGAGGGCACAAACAATTTAATTTAAGCTTCTAATGTGTGAGCTATTTATAATAGTTATTAAGATTTCCTCTTGGATGCTTTAATCCCAGTGATGGAGTCTTTTACTTTCTTGGATGAAATTAGGCGAAAGTCTTGTGGAATTGCGTATCCTCAGCTCGTTCTGTGGGGATTTGAAGTTAATGAAAATGATCCCTTTTACATACCAGCTAGTGAGGAAGATATTGAGGATCACGGTTAGGGAGATATCCTTCCTCCTAACCCAGCCAAAGTTATCATCGAAAAAGTCAGAGTAAGAAAGGGATTGCCTGTTGATAAGATGATAGTAGTTAGTGGGGAACAGCAACGCAATCTAAGCAAAAAGAAATGAGTCACATGAATTTAGATTCCTTAATTAAGAATATATCCTTTTATTTATTGTCTTATTTTTCTAAGGGTAAAACTTTGCAAAGTCAAGATAAAAAGATGTAATCAATTGAAAGAGTTAGATCATCATTTCTTTGATACTTATCTCTTAGAGAAGTAAAATCTTACAATTAATGATTAGGAAGAAAAGTGTTCTTAATTGATCATTAAAATTATAATAAATTTGACTTTTGTACAACATCAAATTTATTGATAATTAATTACGGTCAATATGGTTTTATTCACCTTGCGTTTACATATTGCAAAGCTCAAGTTGCTAGTGCCTTTGCATACTAGCAACCACAAACTTTAAATAAAGATCACAGTAAGTACAAAGGACTATAGCTCAAAGTATTTTAGTCGTAATTCAGCTGTGGAGGAATGGAATCCTTATATTTTTGTCACTACATCTCTTTCTTCTAATACTTTATATGCTAACTTACTCATGAATTCAGGCAGCAGATGAGTCAAAAGTAATTCAGGTTCCTCAAATTACTAATGATATCATTACTAAAAATAATGGAGTCATAAATTCAAAATAATTCAATCAAAGAAAATATTAATTACATTTTATTTAAGTTTACAAATTGCGGAGGATATGGAGTTCAAGCTGGATTAGAATTATAAATCCATTTATGTTTTGTATATAGAAAAGTAACAAGATATCTGTGTACATTTACGCGGTGAGAACTTTCAAAGAAGATATTTTACTTTTCTTCAACGATGTCTCTCTCAGAAAACCTCTATCTACCGAGAATGTAAGAGCTTGAATCCTTAGCTTATTTAAATCAATCTCTATATAGATAGTAAAGATAATGGCTAAACTGCACAATTCAGATAAAGTGCAGGTGGCTAATTTGTATCTTGAAATGCAGAGACAAGGCTAGTTGCTAAGTGCAAATGATTTCCTGTCTGATTTGACTTAGCACCATTTAATTTCTTTTATATATATATATATATATCTTAGCGGCTAAACATCGAGTCTAGTAAAGCTATCAAACACCAAACAAATGGAGAAACTGAGGGTAAAACTGACTTAGCCTCCAAACTAGGCTTGGCTAATGGCAATGGATCCACTATTGAGAAAAGAGGAGGAAGTGGAAGTGGCTAGAGAGATAAAGATAAAAATAGTACTTAAAGTCCTGGTGGATTTTTTGCCAGCCTAAATTTTAGAAAGAAGAGAGGGAGTGAAGAGACTAAGGAAACTAAGAAAAATCAAAGAACTAAGTAAATAAGTATATCTTAAATTTAATATAAGACCTAAATCAACTGACAGAAAATCTGGAGCAGTGGATAAAAATTTACCCTCGTCTTTAGAGATAACTCAATAGCTATTTGCAATCCCTTAATTAGGATTCAACGTGCAAGGTCACAAAGATAAAGCTATTCCTGGGTTTGACCCATTTCTATTGGGAGATAACTTTTAGAGATTTTTAAAAAGCATAGATGTTCTTTAAAATATTTCTCTTCAAATGTATTACTGAATATATTCCTGTGATGGCTTATGAGTATGTCCATGACTGCATCACAATTTAAAATAGCAAACAGACTTTCAACTTCCTTATCCAAGCATCGTTTTTCATTTACTTCTATGAGCTCACATTAGCTATGGTTCCAGTCTTATTGGTTTGCTTTATCTTCTATAATTTCTACTATAAAACGGAGTTCAAGCGGCCTTAGCCTGATTATCTAAAGAACATGCGATTCATTCAAATGATAATGGGAACTATCTCAGATGGAGTGAAGATGTCCTATGATTTTGTTGAAGATTTCATATACTGGAGAGACCCAGAGAAAGCAGTATTGCTCATGAAAGAAGTCATCCTCTTACCGCTTCCAATTTTAATTGGGCTATACTTCATGCCAATCCGTGTTTTTGTAATATTGGGAATTTGGCTTGCCACTCTCTTTCACTCAGAGTTTTGCGTAGTCCTCGTTAAAATTGTTGCCACTAAAGTATTTTTTAAAACATGAGCCAATTAAATGTGTATTAGAAATGACTCACCTTATAGTTACTCAGACTATAAGAAGATCTTTATTTAGAAAGTGAAGGATATGATTCTTCTCAGAGGCCTACCCTTTCAGACTCCCACTCTCAGTTTTGATTCCTAAACTATGGAGTTACTTCGGACAGAAAATTCAGAGACTTGAAAAATCTAGACCTCGGTATGAGAAATCAACTACTTTTGATGAAATAGGAGAGGAGCGCAGATAAGGAAGTGTGATAGCGTAAGATAAGCTCATACCTCAAGCAAAGAACAACAAAACAATGCAGCTTTAAGATTAAGGATTGCAATTAATTTTAAGCACAGTTCTAGTGCAAAAAACATAAGGCAGACACCAAGCAAGAAGCCAATCTAACCATATTCAGGTAATCGCAAAGGTGAAAGCTAAGAGTTAAGTTTGGATAGCCTGGATCAATCATAAAATGAGAATAGAATGCAGGCATAGGAGAATAACATAGATAGTAGAGAGGAAGACCCATAATTTATGTCAAGTTTCATTAATTTTTGAAATCATCATGTAGTATTTAATTATTTAAATTTAAGAGATGAGGGCTTAAATGATCAAAGAAGAAAGGAGTACAAGCCAAAATAGATTTAAGGGGCTTCTTTTAAAGAAGGTTCGGGAGACAAAACAACCAAACATTAATACGAAAATGTTAAGGTCGAAGTGTTGAACTCAAAACTTTACTTTTGATTTAATTATAATTAAGCTTTGAACTAAGGATCTCCAGCCAAATTCTCGAATTAATCCCTCTCACCACCAACGCAATCCAACAAAAATGATGATAATAGAGGGGATAAAAGTCGAAGCCGCACTATGTGGATGAGTTTAAAATCAGCATCTAATCCATTATTTTTTGGAGAAAATGAAAAAGTTGGAAATGAAATGAAACTAAAGAATTCGCAAAAAACTCTCCCTCAAACATCAGTGGCTCTAAACCAAGAAGTATTGGCTAGATTTGACAGTATGACTCAGTAAAATAACGACCAAGAATATGACTAGAAAGATGAGTAGGGAGCCATTCAAGGCTATGTTAGCTAGAGGTAAAATGAGGCATTTTATAGTGCGGCAAGTGACAGTGATAGTAACTATGAAGAGGATGAGGATGTCCAAACTCCAGGACATGCAACATACAACCCTCTAAGTTACAGTACTTAGATTCGAGGAGGTGACAGAATCAATGGCGGTGATAGAGGGTTAGAGGGAGTTTTAAATTCATCTAGGAAAGAATCAAGCTGGAGTTTTATAATTATTATATTCATCAAGCTAGGTAGTACAGCCAAAAAGGAAGATATTTGTGACATACGAGAATTAAAGATGGTGGCTGAGCAACTGGACAAGCACACTTTTACCTGGCGAGAGGCATAACTGGAGTGACTAGAAAGGTGAGTTTATAATTAAAGCATAAGCGTTTAAATAAGTGAATATTTTGTGATTTAAATCTACCGAAAGAAGCTTTTAAGCTCCCATCCAAAGATCATAAATTTAATGTCGTTCATTTAAATGAAATCTAGATTGGGAATGGGAGGATATTTGGCATGTAGATAAGCATCCTGAATTCACAGATGAGGAAGGATGGTCATTTGCAGTAGATTTTAGTAGTCCATTCCATAAGAATTAAGCTCTATTCGACATGGTAAGGAAGCGCAAATGGATAAGAGTCTGCAAGAAAAAGATTCCTCAAACTGTTACCTTAACTCTTAACTAAGGCGCAAACACCTTGTCTCCCCTTAAGAATAATAATAATAATCATTCATTTTTAAAGAATGATGAAAGAGGAATAAACTCAGCAAACATCTCTATATCTCCTTTGAAGTATAGCAACTGAGTTAAATTTCAAGTAGAAGAGCGATCATTTATTTCATTATATCATGACGAATTATATGTGTGACGTATTTCATCACAAGAGAAGGTTAATTTTGAGGAGGGATAACGAACAAAATATGAATTTGATTTAGTGCAGATGGAGTTAGAAAATTGTTAATAAATTAAATTTAATGCAAGATCAATCATTAAACTTTAAAGATGAGTTCTCAATGCATGAGCTCCTAAAACTTTGCAATTTACATCACAAGTACAGTGAAATCTTCCTTCATCATGGCATCACTTTGGAGCGCTTTAGCAAACTCTCAAGCTCAAGTTCAGAAATTTAAATTTAAGCTTCTAATCTCTTGCATATATATTAAGTTCTTCAACTGTTCTCTCTAATATGTTGATAGAAAGTTGCTAAATGACTTGCGGTGACCTCATTGATCTGATTTGCACTTGGGAGAAACACAAATCTAGTCAGTCAAGTTCCTATGGGAAATCTTCAGCATCGCTTGAGGCTTAGAACTTTCCAAAGAGCGACCTATTTAGTACCCCAACTTTGATAAAAGATACACCTGACGCAGCCAGCCATTCAAATTCAAAGGTAGAGCGCCAAAACCACCATTTGAATTTGAATTTGGCGCCAACTAAAGAGGAAGCTTAATAAAGAAAATATTTAATGATTTTATAAAGAATTTAGAGGAAGGGAAAGTTGGAAGAAATCAGTTTGCGAAAACTTAAAGCGAAAGTGATCAAGTTCAAGAACATTATGTCAGTTTGAATACAAACAACTATTCTGGTCAAACAAAAGTCTACCACAAAAACTTTGATAAAGTTACCTCTTCTCAGACTTTGCCTTCAAGAGTTACATCTGCATCTAAAGTAACACAAAACATTGCAAACCTGAGTTAGGATGATGTATCTGAAGTCAAAACTGATAGTTTCAAGACCCCATCTCCCCATCAATTAGGCTTTGACAAACTACTAGAGTTAAAATCTCTTGAGATGAAAAAATCAAGTAGTCTCAAAAGAGTGCAAGATAAAGTAACTCTATTTGAGAAAGAGTTGCAGTCTCAATCTCAGCCTCATGAAGACTTCTCTAGTAGCTCTATCTAAAAGACTCCTCACAAGTCTTCAGCAAGCAAACTTACTCAGGACAAGAACTTTGAGATTTCAGACTTTTCTAATGCACTTATTGATGGAGAGTAATTTTCTTCTCCCTCTATCGGAGATATTGATTCTTGCT
Organism: Tetmemena sp. SeJ-2015; assembly: GCA_027382625.1. Lineage (NCBI taxonomy): Eukaryota > Ciliophora > Spirotrichea > Sporadotrichida > Oxytrichidae > Tetmemena > Tetmemena sp. SeJ-2015. The sequence goes on along the minus strand of JAJKFJ010022070.1, from coordinate 119,247 downwards.
TTGATCATGAGTAGTTAAGCTCCTAACAATTGAGAGATGACTAAATTTCTTCTTCAACTTTCAAAAGCAAGAGTGGTGACTTCAATTCCTCAAAATATCTTCTCTTAAAAAGCTGCAGCAGCAATCTTCTGTGAAAATATGGCTTAAGTTAATGAACTAACTCTTTTGAGTTCTGCATCTTAAAAGCAAATACCTAGCAAAATTGACTACATCTCAATCTAAGCTCCTCATTACTAAATTTAAAAGCAATAAGCCGAGTCTTAGATCAAGTTGCCAGTCATTCTCTGTAAAAGCAGGAAGAGAGCTTAGCTGTTGCTATAAAACTCATTCAGTGCTAACCCTAAGTACTACAAGGAGAAGCTTCTTGATGCAACTGGCAGTCAACAAGCTAAATCAGAGATTAGTTTCTAAGAGGAAGCTTCTAGGCAGACCTCTAGGAGACAAATCAAATCAGACTTCAAAGAGTTCGAAAAGTAGTCCAAGTAGATGAGATTGCGTTAAGAGATTTCACAGAGATCTCCATCTGAGAAAGAATCTTAAAATCGTGCCAATCAACTTCAGGAACCTTGCCATTACTTTAAACTGAACAACTAAGACCATAATAAGCCACAAACTCCAACTTTCCTGAACCCCACATCATTCATATCTTTTTATTTTCGATCAAAGACCTAGGTTCTTGGAACTCCTTAAATTACTAAGGCTAAGGCCTCCAACTAGACTTATAATTATAATTAGTGGAATTAAGTACCCCACCAGAGTATATATATAATAGACTTTTATATCACCTTCTAAAACACGCTCATAACTAGTGTGACTAGTCCCTCATGCTACGTGTTAACCCATGACCCAACTAGACTTTAAAAAAAGAATGAAATAATGAGAGAAGATTCAAAAGAAGGCATTTGGAATGCTTACTTTCAATCTTATCTTTACTATAGGCGAAAACTCAGACTTACTTGTGAATATTGACGAGTGAAAATCTAAAAAGTAGGTTTTAACACTCTCTAAACTACTATTAAGTTATTTATTTTGAGTCTTAAGCTTTAAATTATATCTTTAAAAATCAAGTGAAATAGTCCTCTTTATATTAAAGTTTATTATTCAACAAGCTGCTTAATCTCACAGCTTTATTCTATCTTAATCCAATCTCCAAATATTATACTAAATTAAGTTCCTCTTTTGACTGATTCAAATTTATTAGAATCCTATAAAGTCTAATAAATTTAGCTTTAATTGCGAAAAAACATTTATGGGTTCTTAGTAGGGCAAAAATAAAACTCCCACGATCCTCATCACAGGCTTGGACAACGCTGGCAAATCAACTCTCATCAACATTCTCAATCCAAGGAAGGTAAGTGTTTTATGAAGAGCTTAAACCTCAAAGCAGCCTAAATTATTTATACTTGTTTGTAACAATTGTTTTAGTTCAAGAGGAAATTAGTTTCCAGAGTTGATGAGGACCACACCAAAAGTCTGTCGTCAGTAGGCTTTAAATATATTTTTTTTGGGTATATATATTTAAAGTTAGAATCTTTACCCCGGGCTAAGAACTCACTCCTATACACAAAATATAATATTCTAGGTTTTTATTTACCTATAGATAATAACTTTTCTCCAAAGGGAAGAAAACCTTCCACTAGGGATTCTTAATATTTGTAAAAGAGTTTTGTTTAAGATTCCAAAGGCGATTTCTCAGATTACAACCCCAAGTTTATTCTGTAGAGTGGAGTTTCAATGAATGGTAATTCCAGTGAAACTGGTGGAGCAATTCAGATTGAAACTTTTACGAAGATGAGACTGGGAGGTTATTTAAATTTATAATGATCTACAAAATCAATTTCTGTATTCTGATTTAAGGAGGTGACTTCATAGTATTCGACATACAGCCTCATAATTATAGACATCTTATTTAAATATATTCCATTTAAAGTTTATAGACAAAGAGACTTATGGGAGCTATTTTATTAGGATGCAAATAAATTAGTTAATGAAATATTATTTTTGCAAACGTAAGTTTAACAATCTAATCGATGCTTTCGATTGAAACAATTTTGAAGATTGAAATTTGTCCTTTCAAGTCTTAGCATATTTGATAATTATATTTGAGCAATGGCTTCCATCTTGATCGAGATATTATGCTGATAGATTATTATAAGTTGGAGTTATAAAATTATCTTTGTTTAGGCTGTAGTATTTGTGATAGACACTATATTTGTAATTGTATTTAATAACATGCTAATTGTGGACACCTCTGATAAATTGAGAATCTAAGTGGTAAAGAATGAGCTAGAAATGATGCTGGACCATTCAGGTGAGTGAAATCTTTTGAGGATCTATGCTAATTTATTCATCAATATAGATATAAAGGGCAAGTGCTAACCTATACTATTCCTGGCCAATAAAGTTGACAAACTATAGTCATTTGATGAAACTCACTTGATCAAGAGTCTCAACTTGGAATCTATAATCGACAGACCTTGGGCACTAAGGTAAGATTTAATGATAAATAATGTATCTAACTAACTAACTCTAGATAATGCTCATCTGAAACTGGCTCAGGAGCAATAGATGGGTTTATGTGGCTGAATCAGACTTTGAAAGAATAGAGAAAGATGCTGAGGTAGGATAGAAGACACTCTCTAGCAACTAAATTAAGAGCTAACTCTGAATCAAGAGCAAGAAGTGGCTCTCTCAATCGTTTCGATCTCAACAAATAATTCAATTATTTCTTTTGCTTTATATGCTCAAGCAATCTGGAATTAATAGTGGCTAAAAGATATCACATACATAGTTCAGAGAGAGCTCTAATCAGATAGAATAGACAACCAAATTCAAAAGCCAAAATCTTGCTCTTACAGATAATACACACCCTTAAAATCCATCCCTGACTTCTTAAAATCTTTCGGACGAAACAGCGTCTATAACGCCAAGATCTAAATACTAAACTTAAGGAAAATAGTTTGAGTCAGCAAGCAAATATGAAGGCAGAAAGTCTGTGGCTGTCACATTTGAGGAAAGGAAGAAAATAAAGGCTGCACTTAGAAGGTCATTAGTGAGAAGTAGCAATGAAGTAGGAAGTGTCCTTAAAAATAGCCTTATAAAGAAAAGTGAAATAGTCCTTAACTCTCAGTGCCAGCCTTTCATTATACAAGAGCTCAAAATTAAAAAATGAACAACGCAATAGCATGCCAAGATAAAAGTTATAAATTTAGTACTCAGTTCTAAATATAAAATACCAAAACTAACCAATACCTAATAAAATCTATAAAATTCTAAACATTAGTGCTCTTATGCATGAATCTCATTTTAAAGAAAAGAGGCATATATCGTTTTCTAGTTAACATTTCTAAGTTTGATATACCTTAAGTTCAAAGTTAAAGAATTAGTAAAATAAAAGTGATTTAATGTTTTTTTTAATTTTTTAAATAATCCATTTAACAAAATTCCGTGATAAACTAAAATAGGCAAAGCATTTTATTGATAGTAGTCATAAAATTTTCCTCATAAAATTCCAAAATTTCTCATAGCCTCAAATAAAAAGGTGTTTCAACATTTATAATATGTTTTTAGAAAGAATTTGAGAAACAGTTCCTTAAAGACAAATAATTTAATGGCGGCAAACTTAATTATTTTTAACTTACTGCTATAGTGATTTGCTGAAGAGTGGACTCAGAAATATATTTTGATTTAATAATATAAAGTTAAATGATAATTTCTAATAATATTTTGTAAAATCTCAAGTCATTCTCTCAAACTACTATAACTTTGCTACTAGTTTCAATAATATAAATTTAACAATTATAATATAAATTAATTATTAAGATTTATCAATCGAATTCAAAGAGAGATAAATGAGCAACTCAAATTTCTCAGCAAATAATGCATCATTGAATGTGTCAGGTCCTGGGTCTTAAGGTGTAAACCAAGGAGGTCATTAATCCAGCCATTCACAACTTGGTGGCTTTGACATTCTAAGACTATCCTTCCCAGAGTTGAAGATATGAATGAAGACTAATATCATCATATATTTATAAACTTCTTGTGCAAGCTTTGCGATAGTAAGTCATGTTTTCAAATCTCAAATGGATTTAATTTAAGATTGTGCTTCTTTCTGACACGTCCCGAATCGGCCTAAAATTTTACATTTTTCCCTCAAATGATCTAACTTTTCCTTAGAAGTGGTTCACAATCCAGTAGAGTGCTCCAATATTGAGTGCGGCAGCTTATTCTGCCAATCTTGTGTGGAGCATCAGCAGAAAGGCACAACCTAAGCTCAGGATCGTAATTGCAATACAAATGATCTTTAATTGATATAAGTGACTATAATGCAAATCCTGCAAGTCCTCCTCCATCTTTAAGCAACCCAGTGCATTTATCGTAAGGGCACTCTCCCACTATTCTATCCAGTGCTCGCACTGCTAAAAGCCTCAAGCAATTAAAGACGTCGTAACTCATGAAGGGGCCTGCAAGAAACTCAAATGCTCAAATGAACTCTGTGGTTTATCTTTATTCAACTTAAAATTCAATATTATCAAATAATTTATTATATCTCTCGAAGGCATGCCTGACACTTGCTCATTTGTTGTGAACGGGGAAGAATTTGTTTCCTGCAGTAAGAAGTGTAAGAAGGTAACTCGTTTCTCTGTGATGCTCAAGCGCAACTCAGAGACTGAAGTCCTCAGGGCTTTCGAAACCATGCTCAGGAAAAAGATACAGAAGAAGCAACAAGCTTTAATCTACCATCAGCATAATCAAAATAATGCACCCTCTATTTCAAACGTCAATAACCATATCTTCCAATACTTATTCTCTCTTAAATTCTTAATAGTCTTATAAGAATTTACAAATACCAGACTATCAATCATAACAGAGGAATCACTTAAAGAAATGAATCGCTTGATTAATCTCAACAACTTACAGGTAATTAAAAGAGGTAGAACTTCGCAAGTTAAAGGAAGGCAAAATCAGAGGTAGAGGAGAATAAGGCTGACACCAGCAGACTTAACATCCCTATGTTTGGATTCTTAAGTGAGTAAAGTTAAAATTGAATTCTTAAGTCATCTTATTAAAATCAATGTTTATCATGAATTCTGTTGGGATCAAGATAACTCTTCAAAGGAGATTAAAATTGTATCCATAAGTTTATGCAAGTACTTAAAGATAGTATTCTCTCATGATTATCGACACGCTTTCTATGTGAATCCAACTATTACTTCAGAACTGCTATATCTAATCGGCCCTTCTCTGATATAAAGATGATTAAAAATAAGAGTATGATGGTATCCACTACTGGGAGATCATAGCTGATTCAAGGACTGAACATGAGCTGAAAGTGGGTGTGACAACACAGCAAACTTTTAATGTCAATAGTTCCTTCTCTGATTACGATTTTGGATTCGCCTACTACGGTCTTGGATAGCTGAGACACGGTTCTAATGCAGTCGGAAAGCCCTATGGAAAGCAGTTCAAGAAAAAGGGAATTTTAAAACCTTAAATCTCATTTAAAAAGAATAGACTTTAAAGGAATCTTGGAGTATGCTTAAACATGAACAATGGAACTTTGTCTTTCGCTTTGGATGGAGAGTTCATGGGGATGGCCTTCGAAGATCCTCAACTCAAGAGGGGTCCTATCTATGCAGCAATCTCTCTCCTTCACATCGCTGGCTTCACGCTTGTCTCTGGACTTGAGAAACCAAGTTACTTCCCTTGATTAATATCATAGTGAGTTCTCTACTAAAGTTGAGTCTTTTCGATAGAGATTTATAAGCTAGAGTTTAGTTTTAATTTTAATAAATTTAATCGTCAACTATTGTTATCACATTATAATTTATCAATGGAGACAGTTTAATTAGAGCAACAGCCATCGGGTTTGCTAATCTAAAATGTGAGTTTGCATTTTCCATAACTTATGTTTGAAATAGGAATCTCAGAAGCCCTCTTCACCTGCTAGCGCTTCAAACCAAGTAAAGTAAGCTGAAAAGATAGGCTCCCTCCAGTAGAATGGAATAATGTCGCAAATAAATCGCACTCAAACAACTCTAACACTCAAGGCGATAACCGAAAGTCACCCTCAAACACTTACAGCAATAAATTCTACGATAGGACATTTGCAAAGGTCTATGAAAATCACCAGTAAGTAATCTCTAATCAAGTGCTTTCCATTAAGCAAGCTAATTAGTGATTATAGCCAGTATGAGCAACATCAAAAGAAGTTGGAATTAGTGAAAGAGGAGATAAAGAGACTCAAGCATTCTAGAAAGCAAGAGGATACAGAGCGCAAGCACCAGTTTGATAAACTCAAGTAGTTTAAAAATACCAATCATACCTATCGCTAAAATGAGAGAGTTGGCGAGATCCTCAAATAGAATCAACACCTTGTAGAGAAAAATCATTTCACTTTTATAATATAAGCTTCTTTTTGAGAAGCTCTATGAGATTTAGAATCCAAAAGTAAGTGGATAAATACATACTAGTGAAGAATAGCACAAATACTAAAAAGGGCTTATGCTTCTAGTGAAATCATATTCATGTTTGTAACAAACTAATCCTTCATTTTTAGAGGTTGAGTAAATCCCCGTCCCATGCCAAAGGTCAGATAGCAGCGCGATTGCAAATCAAATTAATTCGAAAGAAACAAAGGGTTAAGCACCTCATCCTAATCAATAACTGCCGATAGTTAATATAGGTAGTTTACATATGCCATATAAAGTGCAAGAGGCAGAACGCATAGATTAAGAAAACCTAAGGATAATGTATAAGATTGTGAATATAGAGCCCAATCTTAAAAAGAAGAAGTTGGACGAGCAATATCGAGAGTATAAGAAGCTGAGAAAGCAGATATCAAAGATCCCTGAGTTTGATCTAGATAAGCTTAAAGAACATCGGCAAAAGATTTTTAAAGGCATATATTTGAGCATTTAATAAGTATGAAATTATTTTCCAACAAGTTGAATATAAGCAATTTCTGAATCATCAGTCAGGAACAAGCAGTAATTTCTTGCCTAAGATTATGAGTCACAAGCGCTCAAAGAGTACTATAGTCTCTACTCGCAGTCCTGAGGCTAAAGCTGCAATTAACTCGTCTTAGCTACTTTCTCATAACACTAATCAATCAAGATAGTTTCAATAGCCACTCAGATTAAATGAGACAAGTATGGGCGCTTCTAATGATCAACAGCAAAATCAAAGGTATGATAAGGGATTATTAGGCTAGGAAGATGGTAAAATATCTCAAGCTCTCCCTAAGTTCAAGAAAAAGAAGAGCATTGCAACTTCAAATGGAGGAGCTGACTCTTTATTGAGCGGTAGTAAGCTCAGAGGGAAATTAAATTTGAGTGTTAACCAGGTAGGAACATCAAGTTCCTAAATGGCTGCGGCAAAGAACCTTGGACTGACACATCAGCCGATAATCTAGAGCTTGCAGAGAGAAATTTTAGACAAAGTATTGGAATAGAAGGGAGTGATAATTGGAGGAACTGGCGCAAGCTCTAAATAAGATCAGGCATAGATTTTTAAATTCAAAGCTAAGATGAGTGTCTCCCCTCGAAGTTAGCCTCTCCATGCTTTGACGCAGTAAAACTCTCCAAATCTTATAAATGTAAATGCATCTTTGATTGAATTTTAATCCCTCTAACAGCTTGAAGACTTCTTTTGACTTACAGAAAGCTAATTCTCCTTCATAGAAATAAATCCGGCAGGACTCAAAAGCTTCGAATGCATCAAAACTCTCCCTGTAACAATAAATACTCACCGCAAGAATTAAGTCTAACATCCTCAGAGAGAAGATTTTAATTAAGGAAATGTTTATCTTTACGAAAAGAAATCGTTGTAAAAGTCTCTTAATGAAACTTGGATAGACTCGATCTCTTATTCAACTAGCACTCATCCTCGTCATCAATAAGCAATACTTTAAGCGTCAGGAGCAGTAGTTCAGAACCCTCATAAATCAAAGTCTAAGAGGAGAAAAGCAAAGAAGGAAAGAGAAGAGGGAGACCCCACTCAAGACATGGAGGCACCAGAGAATAGTAATAACGACTCCAAAAAGAATAAAAGTAGATTGCTATTTAATTAAAATTATAAATTCATTTAAAGTAGTAAGAAAAGAAAAATTAAGCAGTCAGGTGATACTACTTCACAAGAGAGGATGAACCCTAAAACTAAGATTATTTTGCTAAACTAGAAGAGTTTGGAGATCTTTAATGAGGACCATGATGAATAATTTATTACCATTTTTGAAGGGGAGAATAGGAACTCAGTAGACTTGAATTAAAACCAATTGATTGCTGCTGTAGGTGAAAAGAAGAAGAATTAGAAGGTTGAAGATGAAAGGCAAAGGAATCTAATAGCTGAGAATCCAGTTAATGATGGGGATATGGAAAAATAAGGTGACAAGTTATTATAGCAAAGTAAGAACCAAAGTCATACTCAAAGTCAAGATATCGAAGAGGATATTCAAATTTGATTTGCTCTTCAACTTTTTATGTTGGTTTTTTTTCAAGAATAAATAATTTTTAACAATTGATTCCGGTTAGTTATTAAATAAAAATGTGTACTATTGCAGACTTGGCAGGTAACTCTAGCAAATATTTATATTCTAAATAATGACATGGCTTTGAGGCAGGAGATAGAACCTTGCGTAGGTTTTATAACTCCACCTTGAAATGTGAGCTATATTGTTTGAGATAATGCAAGCAATCTGTTAGTAGACTGCTGAATACCAATGCTGCATTCTAATTATCCCATGTCCATGAAGGCAGATTTTTCTAATAGAAAATTGCATAAATTACTGCAAATATATAATTTTCGCGACAATAATAAGAATAAAGCACGGTTAATAATCCCACTCTCTAAAACGCTTGTTAACTGAGAATAGATATTTTTTAATGTTATAATAATTTAAGAACTTAGAATTGATTCCTTTAGTTTAAATTTTTCTTAAGAGAAGAAGATCATGAAAGGTAATTATGGAAAATAAAGAAATGAAAGTGGCCCAACCTGCTTTCACCTGAAAAAGTAAAATCATTTGTAAATATCAGGGAGATTTACTGGATTGATTTAGAAAGTATATCCGTTGCTGTTATTTTGTATACCTTCCTCCCTTAACCCTTCTGCAGTTAAATAAAACTTAAAGGTATAAATTCAAATGTTTTAACATTCTTAAATAAATAAGTGCTACTGTCTCTATTACGGAGTGTTTATTGTGGATTGGCTATGAGAGTAGCTTTGCTTTCATTATCGTCGAAACTCTGCTGATGAAGAGTATCTTATTAGAAGGAAGGAGAGCCAGATCGAGCATTTGAGGTGGTACAAACTTGTAAGTGATATCTGCATTTTTATTGCTGTGGTTGGAAGCATCTCTGAACCCTCCCGTAACAGTAAAGAAAAAGAGCAAGTAATTTCAGTGTGATTAAGTTTTCTCTGTTTCCTGAAGCGACGTACTTGCGTTTTAGATGCCGCAATTAAGCAGCTGCCACAGGTACTCCAAAAGAGTGAGTAGGAGAGCCTTCAATTTAAAGCCCTTGAGCCATTGAATGGATAGATTGCATTGCTGTATGGGATGACCCTCCTCCCAGATTTAAGTGTCCGCTTTAAACTGATGGCTTGAAAGATTAATTTGTAAAAATTAAATTAAGGTTTGAAAGATAAGCCAGAGGTGTTGATTTGGGGACTTATCTTGAATGGTTGCTGACTAGACTTGTTGATTTATTGAATCGAGGGATTGTTAAATTAATCTAGATTACTACAAAAGAAAAGTTAATTATATAATGATTAGGATAGTTCTGATTCTGAGGGCCTATCATTTAATATTAAATAAATAAGAAGCTATCGGTTGCAGCTGCTTGGTTAAAGAGCTTTTTAAATATCTTTTTGGTGTGTGGCTAAACGAATTATAGGTGTTACTCTGAAGATAATTAATTTTAGTTATTTTTATGAAATCGATTTAATATTTATTAAGAGTTTGAGAATCAGTAACCTATTATTGTTAGTCCACAATATTGAGTGATTGATTGAGAGACTCAAACTTGCCTCTGCGAGTAGTTTTGAAAGACTGTTGCTAATCTTTTCCGTAGCTATGGTAGGAGTTTGGCTGGTGATTAAACGTATGAGGGTGAGAGCCTTGGTGGGAAGAATTGGAAGTAGTGTTGTAAATATTCTTTAATTTCTTAATAATTACAACAGAAAATCTTATGAATAGTGTTGAAATTAAAACTGATCTTGTTATTTATAATTGTTCCAACTGCTGATGCTCGAGGAGAGTTTGTAGATGAGTTTTACTTCAGTAGTTAACGAGTCTTGAGTTTGATATTTTGATTCATCGTCTCATTGAAAGGAGAAAATTAAAGGCCCTCTACTTTCTAAATAAGATAATCTATCCATTTTTAGTAGAATTAAAATGCTTTCGAGAGCGACTCAGCTGCAAACTTTTAGAAGGCCTAGATTTCGGCAGGATCCTTATTAGCCTCTTCGTCATCATAGTATTCATTGATGTTCTGAGTGTCAAATTTATTCATCCATGCTTACATAACAAGAGCCTAATTGAATAGAAAGGCCTTCCCATTTTTATTCTAGTTGTCGCTCTTTGCTCCACTCCCTCCTCCTGCAGCATTTTGCATTTACTCAACGTCAAATTTGAGAATCTCTGTTATGAGTACAGCCACTTGCTTGATCTATCTGTGCACAATTTCAACCCATCTAAGGGCTAACTCCATATCCTTCTTATTTGCTTTATTTGCAAATGAGTCTTCCATTTCTGATCTGTCTACCTTAGAAGCAAGTACCTATCTCGCCTCTTCACTTGCAAGAGCCCCCATTCCTGAATTACTAGCTCCATCTCTTCCTTCTCCAACATTTGACTATAACTTGGAGAGGTGCTAAGTTGCTCTTCTAACTGCTTGGTAAATGTCCTTTGAAATATTCTTGCCAAGAATATCGATTGTCTCCTCTACCTCTTTTATCTTTTGGTGGCTATCTAGCATGTTATCTGCTACTTGTTGCTTGTGATTATTGAACTCTGAGGATGGTGTGTACTGATTGAGGTGCGTATACACTTCTTTGATGTTCTATTTGCTCGCCTTTTCACTCAATACCTCATCGAAGCGACGCACCACCATATGCAGTTTCTCCAATTCTGCGTTGTAATCAATAACTTTATGCTCAAACTTCTGAATTTCTGGCACAGTCTTCTGGTATAAGTCCTTTAGGTCATCATATACCGCATACTTCTAGAAATTCTTCCAAACCTTTTGCATTTCAGAAATATCGCATTTAGCATTCAGCTACTCATCCAAATACTTTAGATCCTATTCTAAGGATTCTTAGTCTCGCTGAAAAATTATGAACTACTTCTTGTGGGAGTCAAGTGTTTGTCTAAGCTAAAATAGGCGCTCTTCAATGCTTTCTTCAAACTATTAGAGTCCTTCATTAAATTCTTCGACACTTAACTTTTGATGAAGCTTCGTCTCTATCTCTTATAATAAAAAATTGCATAATTAAACTTAAAATCTCTTGATCGTGAAGAGCCTTTCTCTCTACATACTCATCTTTTTGAAGGAAATGGCCTTCAACCCAAGTATGCATTTTTTCTACTTTGTCAGCTAAATGCCTAAACTAAACGTCTATTACAAACTTTTCTTCGAGCGCTAAAAGTTAATCTCTAAAAGAGGCTTTCGTTAAGTAATCAAAATTCAGTCTAGTTTCTATCTCCTCAATTTATATTAGCAACAATAATTCAGTGTAGATAATTTTTTGAGGTGATACTGTGGTCTTGAATAGAGTGCGTATGCCTTCTATCTCTTATAGAAGGTTTTGTAATTTGATATCGAACTCAGCTGTAACTCCTTCTATGCTAGCATAAAAAACACATACTATAGAGTTATATGAACCCTTGCTCTTGCTATTATTCTTTTGTGTGCTTTCCTTATTTTTGAAGTACTCCAAATCTCTTTTGAGGAGATCAAGTTGATTGCCTTGCAGTTGTAGGTTTCGGACATTCATTTTCATGTGCTCCAGATTATTTTCTGTGGATGTCTTGAATTCCTCCAAACTTTCCTAAAGAGAGGAAAACTTTGGAAAGTATAGTGAAACAATCATTATAGATTATATGTAAGAATTATCTTAGTTCTATGTTCTGAGAGAATTTATTGACTGCGTGCTCTGAAGCTTTTAGTGGGCCTTCTACTCTTGCTCGTTCAAGGTCTGACTCTAACTTTTTAATCTTTATTTGCATAGTCTCATGGGAATCATGCAACATCGAAACATGCTTACTCAGCAATGGCAAGTCCACTAATATATTTTTTTAAAAGTTTTTTGCTACACTAAATAAATGACAAAAATAATTGATAAATGGCATCAACCTCATTTATACATTAAAAGGCTTTCAAAATTTAGAAATCACTTTAAAGCCTATAAAAGCGCCTCTCTATTTATATTCCATATCGCTAAGGTCAATTTCTTAAAACTTATTTAGATGTGATTGAGTTGAATGATTATTTGATTGCATTTAAATGAAACTTACTTATTTTTTCTTCCATTAGAGTGTTGAGGAGTAAAAAGAAGGTTATAAATGTGTACTAGAGAATAAATTTAATTACTTTAGTATTTGACTTCAATAATCTTGAGAGAGGGAATTAAGACAATTAAAAAAGTAAAGGATTTCGAATTAATAATTTATTGAAGGGTTTTAACCTTCCTCTTATCGACCAAATCAACTCTATAACTAAAAGTATATATGATAAATATTGATTATAAATGTTTTAAAAATTTTGTGATTGATTTGATATTACTGAAATTCATAGATTTATATGAGATTTTTCATCCTTGTGTTGAAGATGAAGCTCTATAAGTTTTTCTATTTCATTTGTTCCATCATAGCTTGCTTTTCTTTACTCTTCTTCTTCCCCAAAAAAGTTGATTTGATCATCTAATTTATATAATGGATAATTATATGTAAATATATCTCTGTACTTCGGCAGCTGAATGGAACGTAACCCAAAGAAGTTTCTTATTTTATCTTTCTCTTAATTACTGCTGTCTTGTTCTTAAACTTCTATGGTTTATACATTTTAGGGATCGTCCTTAGCTTGATATAAAAGATCTTCGTTGATGTATTCGTCTTCTATTTTGTTTTATTAATTTAGTTTGCTTTGGGCAAAATCCTTATATAGTGTGGTTTAAGCAGCTCTTGTTCTAGGTGATACAATTTATTCTCTCTCTTAATGTATAGAATGCTGATGAGATGTTTTGAAGGGAGAGTTGTCCGAAACTTTTATATCTTGCAATTCTTCACGCATCTATGATAAATCTAAAGTCACGTCATGGCTTGCAACATAAAATAAAGTAAGAAATTATTGCACTGCTAAAGTCAGTGAAGGTTCCAGTAAATGCAGACAAGAATCTTTTCACTTCCAATGGCTAATTGAAAATAAAATTGTTGATAGGAACTTTAGAGTTCTTGAGCGCTATATTTCTTATCATTTAATTTTAAGTATCTTTTTTAAGACTGAGGGAGTATTTCTTTAGTCTATTTTTGAGGAATGATAACTTTATTTTGGAGATAGTCTTCGTGATAACTTTTAAATTTTCTTACTATAAATAAATAATTTTAACCGCTTTAAGATGTTTAAGATAGAGTTTTCTAATTTTAGCATAGATCTGTTGGCAAATATTGAACAAGAAAATAAACCAGTTAATTGCAATACTCAAAAGCACCACTGCTACAGTTCAATTAAACATTTTTATTTTAATAAGTTGTAAGAGTCAATTATTGTTGCAAATCATAGTTGTCAGAAGATAGATTTATAGCCACGAAGAAGTAAGTCACTATTAGAAGGAAAATTTCATTAGCCAGTTCAAGACCAAAGTTAAAATAAAAAGTACATCGTATCTTAGTAAGGCTTGATTAAGTAAAAGACAAATAAATTTATTCGATATTTTTTTTATATATGTCATAGATTAAGGACAGAAGCAAAATCATGGCCAAGGATTAAATTACTTAAGAGAAAACTTAGAAGTTAGGGTAGTTATCCAGTATAATGATTGAAACTGCGAGGAAGAGTTTTCTATAATAAATTGCCAAAACTAAGACAATGTATTTCTTTTCAAACTTTTCATTCACTTTGACCTCATTTAATACAAAAAATAATTGATTCATCTATAAGTGCACCATAGTTTTTCTGAAATTATTTGGGATTAGATTTAATCTGCGCTCTTCTAAAAAATATGAAGACCCCAAAAGCTTTTAATAAGTAAAAATTATATAATTTATACTTTAAAAATAAGAAAGCTATTGGTATTAAGGCAAGAAATCCAAGTAAAGCGTAGGGAAATATCTCATTCTAAATCTTTTGCTAATCTCCTACCTAAAAATAAGAGAGTTAGATTTTACTATAAGGACACGAAAAGGATTTACATATTTGAGAGAGATAAGTGAACTAAGTGAAAGCTGAAGGTAGCACTTTGAAAAAGCTTTCAATAGTGGGTTAAACATCAAAGCATCCTAATTTAATTTTATATATAAAGTAAGTGCAAACATCCTTTACCCTTATGAATAGTCTTTGCATTCTAAATATTTTAATTAAAGAACTTCTAATTTACTTCTTGCTTTTCTTAAGAAGGGCTATTAAAACAATAAGTGTCACCACACAAATTGTTAAGCCAATAATTATATAAAGTAAGATGCCTACTCTGTCGAAAAAGTTTGAAGAACCATATCGTTCTTTTAAAATATTTTATCATTTTATTTAATGTATTCACTGAGTTAAAAGCAATGTGTGGTGTAATTTTATCAAATTTTCAAAGATATCCATTTATTGAAGTTAGTCATCATCAATTTCTTAAGAGGAATCCGATTCAGAGCTTGAATCAGACTTTCCAACAATACTATAGAAGAAGTGATTGATAGTGGATGCTTGCACTATGTTTCCGTTTGATATTTGGATAATAGATTCCATAACTTAAGTCAGCAGTTCAGTGATTTAAATTATTAATACTGCTCTTATTATATGAACTGAACTTTAAGCATAGAAAAATGAGTAAGAATTTGCAGGTAGTTTAGCATAGCCCACATGTATTTTACACTAGCCTTCACAAGCATAAAAATAAGCAATCTAAGAACGAAAATAGAGATCACTGAGTAGCGAATAATTTCATTTGATAATATAGCAGTCGACTTCATTTATTATGATAAGCCTAGAAGGGGATTTAAGATTATTTCTTTTTTACTTGATGATTGATATTATTTAGGAACTTTTTTACGAATAAAAAATTCTGGACCTGCAACACTTTCCGTGTCATCTTAAATTGAAACCACTTATTTTTTTAATCTGAGAGGAAAAGAATCTAATTTACTATTCTGATAGAGAGAGTATCAATAAATAAATTATCATTACTTATTTAAAAATCATATGCCTAAAGAATCATTAAGTTGAAAGATTCATTTCTTACATTATAAGAAACTCTAACTGAGTTATTGAAATTAATTTGGAGTTTTATGCTTTTGCTTTATATTTATACTATATCCCAATCTTCTATCTTTACATCATAGTTTAATTATTTTTAAAAAACTTATAAGATTTAAGTTTAGATTAGAAGGAGTTTGTATAAATTTAATTGCTAAGCCTTTGCTCTTGAAAAGAGTTGAGTAATTTTTGTTCCCCAATTTTAATTTCTTATCAAACTATAGAGTAAGAAGACCCTCTGCAGTGATCGACTGTACTGAAACGTTATAGTATTTGAGAGGCTTTAAGACTTTCTATCCTTAGCCACTACTACTATTCTGACCTACTCTATCTATAATAAGTTATTCGTATATGCTTGCTATTTAAGGATCAGCAGCAGTAATCTGAGAAACTTAATCTGATAAACTAAGGCTTGGAGAGTCATATTTCTGCTCTTCAACATTCTATTAAGTATTAGTATTAGTATTTGTAGTTTAGGGAGTAGTAGGTGTATTTTGAGTAGCTGGGATGGAGTTATTTTGAGATGTTTCCTTTGGGGGATCATAATTTTTGGTTACATATATCTCTAAGAAAAACGAAGTTGCTTTATAATCACTGGAGACTATTTAGTAGGATAAAGTTTAGTTGTAAATAAAACCACTCTTTTGGCCATATATAGTCACTTGCTTATTGACCCCATTCAAGACCACACCACTTCCTATCATAGATATCGAATTTGAATCCTAACCTACTATCTTATAGGTAAAAACTTTACTACCGCATTCAATAAATAGAATGAAGATAAATTAGGGTATTTAATAATTCTGTTTAATAGAGCATTGCATCCTAAAATTAGTATACATAAGAGCCAACTTAAGAATTAAACTTGACCCTATCTATTTTTTAGGAGAAGGTTGAGAAGCAGGTTACATTTGATTTGAGAACTACCTTCCAATTATAGATCAAATCAGGCTAATAGGAAGCGATTGTCGCGGATTAGGGTGGTTGCAGAAATGTTGCAAAATAAAGTCATGTATTAAATTATCACTCAGGAGTTGAAGGAAGTCTGGGAGGAAGTGAAAGTCAACTCCATCTTTGTTTTAAAATATTTTTGAGAATTAGAGATCTTAATTATTCTAAGTCGAGGTGGCTGCCACCTTTAATTAAAAAGTGGTCAATTAAAATTTAAGAGATTGGAGCGGCTGGAGATTAATTAAAAATTTTGATCAGAGTTTGGGATCGGTGGCTGTAATTAAACAAATTTCGCTACATGGGTGCAGGGTACCTATACTACTACTACTATACCACCCCACAGCGACTCAGCGAAAATAATTTGAAGCTTGGATTAAGTTATTCTATTTACGCAATTCATCTCGATCGCTTCCTATAAGAAGCAAAGTAGTATTGAAAATTATAGGTGCCCATATTTGCATAGTCGCAAGTGTAGATGCTTATTTGCCAGGCTGTCAAGTTTATGGAAATTGATTTCTTGTAGTTTGATTATGTCTCATTAAGTTAAACTAAGGTCGGATACTCAAACGGAAAATAATTATATTCTTTGATTAATTGGAATTTTAAAATCTTAGCAAGGAGCGTAATTATTGTTTAAAGAATTATATACAGGTGGAAGATCGTAAACAGCTGGACTTTGGCACTATACATACTGAAAGCTTCTCAAGCACATAAAAAAAATAATTTAATTACATGTTGAAATTTATCAGTTTGATATCAACTTATTACTATAGAGAGGTGTTCGTAATATATAATCCGTAGACTATCATACAAACAAAAATAGGTTAAAATCGAAATTTTCATTCTGTAGATACCATGATAAGTGTAATTACTATTACAAACTAATTAATTCAACTAATTTATAAAATCAAATAGCTTCAATTTATAGTGCCTAAAAATTTGAAGGCCAAGGTTGAGTCCAATTAAACTATTGAAGTAAAATCCAATGTTGTATTCTAATAAGTCTGTGTTAAAATAAAAATTAAGAATTTTAACTCTTTATATGTTGTATAGTTGAACTAATATTATTTTTTTTAAATTTTACTTTAAGATAATCTCGTGAATTAATTAAGATAAATATATTTTAAACTTGGTAAAGTATGATGAATATGGGGTAGTTTCGCAAGTTTAAAATAATATAGATAAAAATTTTTTGCAATTTTTGAATCAGCTTGAAGTAGCTTATAGCAGAGTTAATTAGAAGTCTTAAAAATATGAAATATTATTGTAGTATCAGAATTAATTTAGCGAAATTTTTTTTAATACAAGCTCTTAGACTGGCAGTTGACCCTTCTTGACCGCCCTTCCTGCTGTGGCTGCTCGAATTCGTGGCAGTTGACATTCCGGGTTTCAAATCTCTGTGCACTATATTTAATTCTAACCGACATCCAATTAAAACCCCGTTATAATTAAATCAGCCACCCACCAGATTTAAACTTTGGAGCAATGGAATAATGGATTAATGGAATAATTGGCTGATCTGTTCTGACGGAATACCGGAGTAATGGAATTAACGCCTGATGGAAGAAATGAGTGGAATTCGTAGACATTAGACTTGGAATGTGGAGACAAAGAGAGACTGGGTGAATTAATCAGGGACTGGAAATTATTCCATTATTCCATTATTCCGGGAGAAATGAAATGAGATTAATGTGGAGGGGACTCCATTTAATTTAACATTTAAAAATTACTTATAGCCTTAATTTGCATTAGAGTTTAGATTGCCATACTTATTTTCAAGATAGCTGGTCTTCATCCGCTTCTGTCATATCTTCTGCATTCGTGTCTGCATTATCATCTTCATCTTTATCCTATTTCTCATAGAGGAGTCCATCTTGAATCAATCTCTCCTCAAAATACTCTGCCAACTCGTCTGGTCCGAAAGGGAATTCCTTCTCAACATATTCTTCGCACCGAAGCATTTCAATGAACTTCACCCTCGCCATGAATGCTCCTCTGTCTAATTCGTCCATCTTCTACAGCGGCGTCTTATTGGAGGTCACCAGAACTGAGCAATTCAAGTACCTCTTGTCCGCATCTCCATGCTTCACATTTACCACAAAGCCTTTCCCCTCCAAGAATCTCTTCTTCTTCGCGATACCTTTGTGGCTAAAGAAAACGGGAGAGTTCACCTCATCCAAGATTACCAGAGTCGGAGGCAGGCCTGACTTTCTCTGATCTAAGGAAAAGTTATCACCAGCTTCTTCCAATTCCTCCGACGGGAAGATCTTCGCCATCAGTCCTGCCAAAGTGCTTTTACCAGTGCCGTTTTATCCATGCAGCCACACACACTTCATTTTGGGACTATTCTGCTTGACTATGATCTCATAGAGTGCGTCCAGCGCCTCCTGCAGCTTGAACTCCTAAATTATCTCTGCAGAAATTGAATTGCCTTCTTTACTTCTGCCAGATTCTAACCTCATGCTCTCTAGGTAGGAGAGCAGCTCCTCAGTGTGAGACAAGTTTGGCTCTGGTATCGCGCCAGCGTTCTTGTAGAATTTGAACAAAGTCTCCAGCTTTCTCTTCCGATCAATGAGCATCTCACACATGACCGTGTCATCCTGATTCTAATTGAAGAGATCCTGGAAGCTCTGTACCTTGCCTGACCTAATGAGCTTTATCACCGACTAGACGACTGGATCTCCCTCCTTCAGTTCTTAGCCTATTTTTAATCTTCCGGAATTGCTTTATTCAAGAGAACTGATTTTGAGGGCCTCCAGCAAAGCCTGGATGTTTCCGGTGAAGATACTGACAGGCTTGTTGAATTTAAGGGCTTGAGATATACTATATCTTCTGATAGGCTTTGATTCCAGGCCCGCTTCATCCAAATACTACTTTCCAACGTAATTGGGGTGAGTGAAATACTGCTTGTTGCGGCCAAACGAATTCTCTTTGAGCAAGATGGCCATATACTGCATCTAATCCTTCTGGGTCTCTAGGACGGATACCTGCTCAATGTCGAGAAATTTTTTTTTCAGGTCCCGCTCTACCACGGCAGCATCATCACGCGAAAGAGTAACGGCTAGAGACATGAAAAACGCTTTCCTCATATGCGAGCTGCGGCGGTCTTCGCTTGAAGAGTTACCAGATTCCATTACGATTAATTATATTAACTAAATTACAGGGTATTTTTAAAAGATAACCTCAATATTTAAACTTAAGTTAAATTAAATGGAGTCCCCTCCACATTAATCTCATTTCATTTCTCCCGGAATAATGGAATAATGGAATAATTTCCAGTCCCTGATTAATTCACCCAGTCTCTCTATGTCTCCGCATTCCAAGTCTAATGTCTACGAATTCCACTCATTTCTTCCATCAGGCGTTAATTCCATTACTCCGGTATTCCGTCAGAACAGATCAGCCAATTATTCCATTAATCCATTATTCCATTGCTCCAAAGTTTAAATCTGGTGGGTGGCTGATTTAATTATAACGGGGTTTTAATTGGATGTCGGTTAGAATTAAATATAGTGCACAGAGATTTGAAACCCGGAATGTCAACTGCCACGAATTCGAGCAGCCACAGCAGGAAGGGCGGTCAAGAAGGGTCAACTGCCAGTCTAAGAGCTTGTATTAAAAAAAATTTCGCTAAATTAATTCTGATACTACAATATCTTGCTGCTGAATTGTGAACCCAATCATTTGATTTATCTAAATGGGTTCTGATACTGAGCTTCCTTTAATTAAATTTAAAATCCTAGGGTCATTCTACCACCAATACCACAATCAAGGTAGAGGTATTTATAGGAAATATATGAGGTGTCGCATGTGTAAGACTTTATATACAAATTCTTTGTGGAAGAGTCATTTAAACGCAAAAATTATTGATATTTGCAGTTTTGGGAAAGGATACTGATAAATCTTTTCCAACAGTTATTTAATATGTTTATTTTAATGATTATATTTCAGTGTTGATAGTTGTATTTTGCAATATAAAAAACACTTTACTTTTAATATAATGGGCTTATCTAAAACAGCGAACAAAGTAGTTGGAGTGCAATAATATTTCTTTAAAAATTGGAGGGGGAAAACATATTTAGACTCCTCCAAAAAATTAGTCAGTCTCGACTTTTATCAGGCATTTTGTAAATGAACTCGAAAAATGGGTTATTTAAAAAATTCACAATCCTCTATAGTCAAATTATGAGTACCAAAATAAAAAATTGGTGATGGTCATCCAAACCTTTAATTTATAAATATGAGTTTTTATGTAAAAAATGCTTTTAATCATGAAATAATCCCTTTTTTAATTTGATTATGAAAATTAACTAGGCAGAAGGCCTAAAATTATCTTAAACTAATTTTTATTAATCATAAAAAAGCGATTTATTAAACAATAATAAAATACGGATATATACTTATGCTATCATTTTAAAACTTAAATTATCTATTTGATCACCAATCTAAAATCTTAGGTTAATTAAGTTTTAGAGCTTAAGAATCTTTCTTTAGACAATCTTCTATCTTCTTTGTGATAATAAAGAATAAATATTTTAAGCTAATATCAGAGCTATGGCCTAATTAATTTTGACAAACCAAATAGGAAAAGGGAATCGCACTTAAATAAAATTATTTCATGATTAATAACATTTTTTACAATAAAATCTCATATTTATAAATGAAATTTTTGGATTGGCCATCACAAATTTTGGAAATAAGAACTCTAATTTGATTATAACGGGTTTCGAGATTTATTAAATAAACCATTTTTATTATTTATTAAATAAAGGCCGAACACAGTCAAGACTGAATGATTTCGAGGAGGTCTCGAGATACGTGTTCCCTTCCAAAAATAAAATTACATTGTTAAGAATTTAAATAAGTAGAGTAGTCCGGATCTGTTGATGTCGAATTGAGCTAGTACATTGGAAAAAGAATTTATGGCAAAGGAAAATTCATATTTTATAATTAAAAAAATAAGATGAATTCATGAAGTAGTCTTGACTTGCCTGCATTCCTTGTAATCTCAAGTAATAACAGCAGTAGATAATTTTGATTTTCATTCTCTGAGTTATTACAAAATAAAGAATAAATGATACTTTCTTTATTTACTAAATTTTCTCTTGCTTTAAAATTGCAGTTATATAAGACAATTTATTTACAATAAGAACCCATTGAAGCGAATATCTACCGTAAATGGGGTAAAGGTTAATTTAAACTTATTAAATAATAAATATATTAAATATTTTGAAGGCGAAGAGAATTCAATTTGTTTTATTGAAGTTAAACAGAATTTGCATATTTAAGTTTTAAATCAATAGTATTTTAGTTGTAAAAATATTGAATTTTGTCTGTAGTGTTCAGACCCATAATCGCTTCATTAAGTTACAAACCTGTGTTATAGTCATAAAAAGTGTAATTTAAGGGATTAGGACATTTTAATCCTTAAATGATTGAATAAAGGCTTAAATATTGAGAACATTAAGCGCAAGAGTGGTTGTTTTAAAAATTGTAAAAGCGATTATCTTATTTCACTCCTAGAGTGGCTTCTGACGTCAAGAACAGAGAAAATTCCACAATTGCAAAATCAAATCCAGTTTAAGAAATGGCAAAGTTAACTGCAGAGTTGTAGATCCTAAAAGTGTGTCTACCAACCCTTCCTGTCTTAGTTGTGCCTAAATATTACACTAAGTAACCTACTGGGTCAAATTTAAGGAAATCAGGTAAAGATGAATCTACACACCATCTTTTAGATATAAATTTATCCTGAATTGAAATAATAATATACATAAGAGAGTACCCCAGGGCAAAATATATATCCAATAAATTATTAAATTATGATTACTGAGCAATCTGATTGTTGCTTGAATTAAAACATCTACTGAAGGTAAATATTGAACGCATCGGTCACTATAACCTCAACAGGATCAATGATTTACTTGTCTGTTATTATGATCACTTAACCATCGCAGACTGTTGCTGGAGTGGCATCTACTCCTAATAATCTTGCTTCAGATATGAGTATTGTCTTCTAAAATTCTCTACTTGATAGATAGCTATTTTATAAATCTGGAAGGTTCTGAATACTTTTGCTCGATTCTAAGAAAAAACCTTTTTATTTTGCACTACTTTGACTGAATATTGTATCTTCATGCTCAAAGAATAAAAATAATTTGAGATTCCTTATCTTAGAGGCATTTAAAATACTCTATTTTTAATAGAATAAAAGCTTTGAAGTTGCACTTTTTGAGTTCAAGTTGGATAAATTGTCATAATATTTTGACTAATCTTCCATGATAAACAAAATAAATTCTTTTAATTCAATTATGAGAGCTCCTCTATTTGTATCATAAAGAGAAATAAGTGAAGTAAATCGGGGTTGTAAGAATAAGACAAACCCCAATTCTTAATTAGAGAAATGATTAAAACTACATTAAATAAAGAATCGAGATTGGCTGATTCTCATTAAAACTCATATTGAGTGGTGTTTAATGTAATGTTTAGAGATATAATTAAAACTCTAATGTTTAATTGCATTACTCTCTAGAGATCAGTGATGAATCAATAGGGTGTAATAATTAAATTAAAACCTAATCTTTTCCTTTTTAAAAATTAAAAAATTATTAACCCTTACCCCCCCTTAAAGCAAGAAAATATTCTCATAGATGAAGACCTTCTGTATATATTTAAGAATGATCTTATTCATAAAACCCTCTATTCAATTCACTAATTTATCTTTACTTGAATAATACCCCATTATCAAGATTTTATTTTTCGCTAGGTTCAGCTTGCTATGTATATGCACTTTTTAGGGTAATCATTAAAGATAATAGGAGCGGGAAGTAGTTTTTTAATATTTTGAATCTGCTTTTACTATTCCCTTTCATTATCTAGAGTTTTTAAGGATAATTATTTTATTATAAAATATCCAATAAATCGCATAAACTTCACTTATCAATCAAAAGATTCCATCCCAAAGTCATCTGTCTTATATCCATCAATTCATCTATCTTATAATTTAGAAAATTCTCTCAATCACATATCTGAAAATAAATAAGCAAAATAGGTAATAAAATCGCTAATACGAGAAATAAAAGTTTACTATTTGGGAATAAGGATTTTTGTTTCTAATTCTAGTTATCCATCATATCTTTTTGATTTAGTGGAACATCATTTTCTTTTGAAGTTGTTGTAATTTTGACTAAAGTTTGTTTTCTTCTATAATTGCTGCTTTTCCTGATAAAATAAACACTTAATACTTACTATTTATAAAATTAATTTTGAATCAGAAACTTGTTCTTAAAGATTTTTGTCAGCTTTAGTCATTTTTATTTCGTCCATGGTTCTTCTATAGTTGGTCTGTAGTTGTTAAATTATGAAACTATAAATAATTGATAAGTTGGTTCAGTGGAGTCTGAGTAGACGGAAAGTTATTGTGTGTCTTAACTGCTTGTTTCCCTATAAGATCCTCTCTTTTTTCCTTAAAAGCCATAGGGTGTAGTTATTTAGAATTCAAGGTGCTTTTCTTGAGCTTTGTAAATACTTAGTCAATTGTTTGATTCATAGTTGAAGTGAATATGGGCGCTTCTCTCGACTCCATATTCTACAGAGAACTAGATACATCGGATTCATCCTGGGCGTCAAAATTTAAGAGCATCTATAATCAATTTTAAATATCTTTAATTCCAAGCTATCTCATCAGTACTATCCTAAAGGATTTAAGTCACATCCAGTGCTAATTAAATTAATAAATATAATTTTAGCTTCATTGTTATCAGGATGGAATAAATAATTTAAGAAGTTGGGAGGTGCGTGAGATCGTTTATGAGATTGCTTTGCTTTGGTTTCTTCTATCTGGTCATCTCTTTATGTCTCATTATTGAGAGTTAGATCTTAGTCTTTGGGGACTTTAAATGCGAATCTACTTGGGATGTTTGGCTTATCTTTGAGGATCTCACCTATCATGAACTTACTCTAGAGTTGTTTACTCCAAGCGAAAAGAGTCTTGCTCTTTCCATCTTCCTCATTTTTATTGTCTTCTTTTAATATCAAATCGCTTGCGGTGGTGTTTCGATGAGTAGTCGAAAGAATAAGTTTAGTATCACCCAAAGAAAATATAAAGGAATACCTGGATTTATTGGTTGCTCAAACTCGTTTGTCAGTATTCTTACTCAAATTTATTTAAAGAATTATGAAAATACTAATTCTTTGAGGGTTCTTCTTAATTTTCTTTGATAAAGGTGGCTTTTAACTTTTCTTCTTTTTGTCTGTCTTCTTCAGAAGCGATTGACTATTTCCTTTAGTTAGAATTTCTAACTTTGAAAATATTGTTTGCCTGTTTATCTTGACGAGTCATAAGAAGATAAATGGATTATTTTTGAGTCTCCTTGGCTCTACTCAAAATAAAACACTCTTCCAAATAGCGTCTACTTCCTTTTCAAGTGCTGCTAATTCCTTTGCCTTCTGCCTTGAATTCAATCTCCATTTCTTTCTTAGTGCTAAGTACTTGAACTTCAAAAAATTTATTTAATCTCTTTGAATATTATTTTCAGTTTCTCATAGATGAAATAGGCTATGTTTGCCAAGAACAAAAGCCAGTTAACTGCAATGTTAAACAGTATATAGCCAATCACTACGTAGTACATTTTTTATTTTGAGTATGAATTTAATTAAAGTAGGTAACTTCTAATTGAAGCTCATCTTAGCCCGATGTCATGGTAATTGCTAGGAAGCCATAGTTTACGAGCATGATGCTTCCCTCGTTGAAAATCTCTATTACGTGTACCATCCTGTTCACATAGGGCTTAATCCAATACTGAACAATAATTATTCCATCAATCAAATAATATAATAAATTAAGTTTTCCAAGGCTTTACAGGATTTGCGAGTATACTTAAAAGTTAGGATAATGAGGGAGGAAGATTATTATCATAGAGAGGAAGAAGCGTCGTTAAAAATAGGCAAACATAAATATCAGGTACTTTCCCTCTAAAGGCTTGTAGTCATCATATTACATATGATAATTCATACACATAAATGGATCTAGTCTGATACGGAAATGTTAATTTTCTTTACCATTCGGGCAGGCTCCGGCCGGACCTAGCCTTTTAGATGCTATATCTTTAAAGAAATTTATTAAGTACTCAACCAAGAATAAAACGCTCTAAGACCTGAATTTTATAATTAAATATGCATTTATTAAGGTAATCAACTTAAAATAGAGCAGCTTTAAAAAAGCAAAACATCGGGTTATCAATAATTAATCTACCTAATTATAATTTAAAACAGCCATCAAATTTTCATAAATTATCATCATATTGAAATATTATAGATATGATATTTAATCATATAGCACTCCAAACTTCTTCTAGAAATCAGGGTCTCTTGCTCTTCTCAAATTGAGAGTTAAAAACATGACCAAAAGCGTGGGCACCAAACCCAATATCATTAGGGTTGCAACAGATGTCAAGAGACTGCCAGTTGTTTGATACATCTATATCAAAGATATTTAAGAGTTTAGCATTTAGTAAAACTTACAGCATTTACGCTGACCATAGTTGATATACTGAGTTGAATGTAGCTCTTCATAAAAGCTTTCAATATAGGATTGAACAAATAAGATATCTAAATCCTTCTTATATTATACTTATTTTATTTGAACATGATGGCATTTTAGATTTTTTTGATAATTCCTAAGAGCTTTGGAGATCTCTTGAACAGCAGCACTAAAATAAGTACTAGCACTGCTATCATAATCAATGCAACTAGAGCAAAAACCAGAAAACCAAGGCGCCCTATAAAGCTTGAGGATCCATAACTTTTTGATGGCTAAGATAATACAAATTGATCAGTTTATTTCGCAAAAGATATCCATCTACATTAAATTAATTTATTGTTTATTGCTTTGACTCATCTACTGTTTAGAATAAGATTAAGAGTCTTGCGATGAACTAGAGTCATCTGAGGTACTGTTAGTTTACTCTTTCACCAAACCTTGGAAATAGAAAAATTAGCCTTCATCTATAATAAAAATTAAATCATGTAATTTTTCATCTCAGATTCGAAAGCTTCTCAACGATGGACTTATTAACTTAATATATATATAATTGAAGAGTGCATAATAATTTTTAGCTTGCAGATAGATGGGTGGAAATTTGACTCCCATGAGAGCGAAGTGAGTGATGATCTGGAGTGTAGAAAGTAGATTCCAAATGTATCTCATGGAAGCAGAGAACAAAAGCCTCATGATAACATTAAACTTTTTATTTTATGATGAAAATGGCAAGAATAGAATACCTGATTATTTCTTGGGAAATTGCAGCAGTTTATTCTAGATTCTGTGATAATTCTAAAGAAAAGACATTTTTCTTTGATTTGCTGTTTAACTAGTCGTTTGAGCTGATTCGCTGTTTAATAAATAATTATTTGTGTGATTTATAAATTTTTAAACTTTCTGATTGCAACTGATTACAGCTACTATATACATAAAATTTGAATATGAAAATGAGGAATGTTATGGTGGAAGAGAGTTATATAGTCTATGATATTACTATATCAGAACAAGATATCATTTTTAGGTATATTTAATTCAAAATTCTAAGAGTCAAAAAAATAAGAAATGCGATAAAAGAGATAAATTATAGCTTACAAGATATCTATGCTTTTAATGATTGAGTTTGGAGATTAGAAGTCAATAAAATAAGTAAATAATTTGAGTCTATCGAGTCAGGTGCAGATTGAGTGGGTGACTTATTTCTTAAATTTTAACTCTATTCTCTTTATTTATTAACAATTCATCTATAATAATTGAATTTCATAGAATAAATAAATAATTTTATCCTCAGAAAGGAGAAAAAATTGACTTAAAATTCTAATTGATAATCTGTCAAGTGCCTAGAGTAAATTATAAACACAAATGCCGCAGTAATTTACATCATTCTATAAAGAATTAAAATATAAGTACAAAAATATCATAGGAGACTTTAACCGAGCTATTGAAGTAAAGTTATATCGTAATATAGTAGCCCTCGATCTTTGTAATATTCCAATCACCAAGTTTAACACTTGTATATTCTCTGTTCACATAGTTTAAATTAAAATATACTAAAAGTTCTGGAAATACTTTATGGCAAATCCTTTTGACCTTAGGGTGGAGTAGAATCTCTCATCCTTGTATCTAATTTTCTTTTCAAGTTTAAGAGTAAGAACTCCTGTTGTACTGATAGAGGAAACTGAAATATTATAGAGCGAAATATCTCCTGGGTTAAGCCCTTTTCCATTTTGAAATCCACCGAGAAGCATGATACTAGGATCAAAGTCCTTTAGATCTGCGAACTGGTCATCAAAATATAATATTCTCTAGGGTTATTAAATTTCATCAAGTGATTTCGGAGATGAGTTATAATTTTGATCTTCCTTGGTTGGATTTTTCTTGATGTAATCTTACTCCTCCTGCTCTTATTTTGTCATTATGTGGTTTACCATAACTTTAAGAGTCATAAAGCTTTAAAATCTGTCTTTTGAAACTATTCTTAGCACAATTTATTTTATAATATAAAAAATAGTTACTTATAAAGTAAGCACAATCCACTGATTGGTTTAAATTGACTTTGCTTGTGGAAAAATTAAAATTATTTAACTCAATATATATTTAAGTAAAATGTTAATCTTCTTGGCAGAGCTGAAGATTTAAAACTTAAAAAGTAGATTAAAAATAATCTTAGCTTACCTCAGTTATGTCTACGGCAACAGTAGGGTCTAAATCAATTTCTTCATTTAAAAATACAGGAAAAAAGCGAATTAATCATAAGCCAATGAGTATTTTTGAGCAACATTTTTACAAAACGTATAAATGGTGTAGTCGGTGAATTTGTACTCAAAGAGTGCTGTACTAGTAGAAGTTACAACCATAAATCTAATTAGACTTATGATATAATTTTAAGACAAATTCAAAATTTATCGAGCTGCTTTGTATAAAGCGCATCACAAGGAGGTATTCCAATTAAGTCAAACTCCCAAGTGAAGTTCAGTAAGGGTTATCCTGTTAAAGATAGAGTAAAATCATAAAGCCCCATCGCTTCATAGTTGCAAGTGTGCACTTTGAGGTATCCAGGTTTATCACTTACCAGGAAGGTCTCAGAGTAGTAAACGTTTGCTAATTTAATTATCTATTAAATCATTTATTTATTCTAACTACCTTTTAAAGTTTAGACATATTTGTAAGTTACGTCTATCTATAGGGGATCCAAATACTGGCAAAGATAAGTGCTTTCATCATACAACAACTAGTAAGGATAACTATCATAATTTTATACATGTGCATTTTTAAAGGAGGAATGATGTAGTAGGTTGTTTCAACGCAGTAATTGTAGGTTTAATTTTTTATGCATTTAAACACATCCCCAATTACTATTTGCACCTCTGAGAAGTATTTGTTTGAACTCAATTTAGAATTGAAGAGGGTTATGAAAATTTTTAAGTTATTTTTGTGTTTGTGAGGGTTAGCTTATACTTGCCCTCGATAAAAATAAATAGTACTATCAGTAACTGTAATAAAGCTAAGTATCCCTTTTTCTTGATCAAAGGTTATTACTTAGGAGAGTTTGCCAGTTGCGTCTATATAACTTTAGCTAATTAGATAATTATATTGTCAAATCTTGAAAAATAATTTAGCTTTTGTAATCAAAGATTTCTAGCCCGAAATAGTTGGGAGCTGAAACACAGGTCTAAAATGAAGAATTGAGTGGCGTGAATAAATTTATCTAGACGCTCTAAGGGTTCTCTAAAATTAAATGATAGCATATAAATATTATTTAGTCCTATCCGAAAACGTGGTTAATTTTTGGCTAGGATGGAGGAATAATGACTCTACCTCCGCTCTCACAATCGATTGTCATCACATTAATTTGCAAATACTCGTGCTCACAGACCTCAGTTTAGTATTTGATTATTGATGTATAGTTGTCCACTAATGAAAATGAAAGGTAGTAGAAATATTTGAGGACACCATATTTAAATCACATAAATTTTTACTATTTTACATAAATATTGGTCAAAAAATATTAAAATTGATATGTTGGTAAAATTATATATCGGTGCTGATTGATTTAAAATTACTAAAAAATTTACAATCAAAAGTTTTAAGCATAAAATTACAAAGATATATAAATCGATCTGAAGAAAAAAATCTAATTTATATGCAAATCGGATTTTCAAATAATATAGCAGCTAGATTGTAAAATTTAAAATTCAATAGCCTTACAGTATTTTAGTATTTTTAATTAATAAATTAAAAATAGTGAGATATAAAATTAAAGTTAGAAGTGTTTATGAAGGTCCCAAAGGCTTGGGAAATCTTTATTAAGTCTATTTTTTAAAGAGCGAGCATCAATTTCAATTTTTAGCTCAAATAAAGAGTAGTACCTATTATATGTCTGAACTGGGGGTACCTCTGGCCTCATGCTAGTTAGATGTTCTTTTTGTGATCACCCACAATGAGAAGCTTGATACGAGTCACCCATTTTTTTAATTAAAAGCATTACCTAAGATGGAACTGAGAGCAAATGCTGAAATGTGAAAAGATAAGTGAAATATAAAAAAGTGAGCAGTGACTTTATCTATATAAAAATGATTTAAAATATGCTTTAAATAAAAGTAGGTGCCCTTAAAAATTTCCCCTGAATTAATTTATTCTCTATTATTGACTCGAGCTATTATGGTTATATAAAAATGACTAGAAGTGTAAAGATTAATTTGCATAATAAAATAACAGCAAGGATACTCTATTTAAAGGACTCTATACTAAAATTTATCTGCTGGCAATTTTTTTTTGTTAATTAAATTATTAGTCTTATATTTATTTATTTCTCATTAGTGCATTAAAATTAAAGTGAGGTAGTTTTATTACTGATGCCATTAAAATACAAAATAAAAGCCCTTGTTTTAGCTTAATTCATGATAAAATTTCGCTATTATTTATTTAATATTCAACACTGTATCTTGTATTAGAAGGTTGGAATCTTGAATGACCTTAACATTCCCAGGCTGGCAATAATATATTAATTCTATATTTTATCTTTACTTATAGTAATAATTAATAAAATAAGGTTGATAAGAAATGTATTGCTGATTTACTTCAAAGCCTGGTACCAATATAGTAGGAACATCGAAATTAATGAAAAAGTAATACAACGTCTAAGGATTTATAAATACAAATAAGATTCAATAATAGAAAGTTTTTATTTATCGGAGGGGAGATATAGTTACAGCAGTAGTAGTACTTCAATTGATTTCTATTTAATTTTACCTGATGGCCAGCTATAAATATAAATTAACGCTCCTCAACCGTAACAATACTGTTAAAAGTTTTGTTTATGAAGATTTGCCCATCAAACAAAGCATTGTTGTAGTGGAATTCAACCGAGATTTAATTAAACCTGCTTCTTTAGATTTATTTGTTGCCTTAGAAATAGCAATATAAGTTTATCGGTAGATAATGTAACATATGGTGAATAATTATTTCAGTATTAAATTATGCATAAATTGAACTAAAGGTTAAATTCTGTGAGGGATCATTTGGATCTAACTATATTTAAAAATTTGATGTGATAATTTACTGATTTGGATCAGGGATGCTTGAATCTAATGTGTAAGATATTGTTGGGCACAAGGGACAAGAATGAGTGTTGGGATATAAAAAATTTTGAGAATCATAAAATACACCTAATTGAGATAGAGTGGACGTAACGCACAAAGATCCTTATGCTCATTGAATAAATGGCTTGGTAAGGAAGCTAAGAGTGATAGAACCCTATTGAATGCTTCCCCACTTAAGAAGATAACATTTTAATAAAAAATAATGCTCATATTTAAAAGGGTCGGAGGAGGTGATTGTGATATAATTAGCATTGTTCATTGTCACTGCTCCTACCATATCCGAAACAGCTACATCATCTTAAAATAATATATCAATTATTATTTATAAAGTATTGAGTATTAATCTTGGTACTTGAAATACTATTTTTTTGAAATGTGGATCAAGAGTGCCTTAACATTTAGACTAAGAGATTGCGTACTACTATGATGCTCCGAATCCTATTTAAAACAATTTATTTTTATTTAAGTATTTGAGGGTCGCCAATCGCATAATAAATATCTAAGTCTGTACTAACAATATGCTTAGATATATTTTGTGAAAATTATAGAGTCTTATAAACTGAGATATCAAAATATTTGAGGAAAGTTTTGTATTATGCTATGTGCAGTCTATGGTAAGTAGAGAAACAAATTTTAGTAAAATTAAAAATTGGAATAAGAAATATTCTGATAGGCGTATTTACATCTGTCTGTGTAAATAATAATAAATCAATGCTTTAGAAACTTGTGTAAACTTTGATAAAGGATGTTTAGAGTGTTAATGGCATGAAACTCACGAAGCTGTTTACCTAATAGGGAAAAGCAGAAATATTCTACAATTAATATATCTAGATTTAATTATTAAATGGGTTTAAATTAGTTATACTGCTTGCATCCGTTTGTGTAGTTACCCCGTCCTGATCTAATCAAAAAAATAAATTAACTACCATGTATAATGAAGTCAAGCAATCAGTCAATAACAAAATAAAGTTATAAACTTGTCACTGTTGTATCTGTTTAATAAAATTTTACGTTACGTAAGTATTTCTATTTAAACTCATATAAAATTATATAAGTATATCTAGGGCTTTTGCAATAATGCCTTTTAAATAACTTTCTAAATTTATTCAATTAAAATTCATAGCATTATAGAATGCAGGTATTATACAAATTTTAGAATTAAAATTAATTAAATTTAGAGATAAATGAGCTGGCTAATAAAATAATTAAGATTTAATTGAAATATTTCATTGAATTTATAAACAAATTTTTATTGTTTTAATGTTAGGTTGGCCTCAAAATATATTAAAATTATATTTTAAAATGCCTAGTCAATATAAATGCTTGGCTAAGTATCTTACAAAAAATAACTTTCTCAAATGGGTTTATTTTTAATCTATGGCCTTGTATTGAAATTAGAATAAATACTTTTAATTTTGTACCAGATATTACTAAAAATAATGTGAATATCATCAATGATTTAATATAATAAATATTGGTATATAGGATGCAGTTGTGCTAGCTCTCTCAGTTAGTTTACAGCAGTCTATCAATGTCACATAAAGGTACTCTAAATATATCATATAAATAGCATTATATATTTAATAAAATATTAGTTTCTGAAACTTTGTAGCCCATGCCAAGTTCAGGCTTGTAAAGGCTAAAAATAATTTATTATTTTGAAGGCGGTGTTTTGATCATCGTAGTTAACTGTAATCTTCTTAAACTCTTTCATAAATAATAAGTATGGGTTATTTAAATAAATGATAAATTTAGCTTGGTAGTCAATTGAGTTTAATATAAAGTTAATGAAATTATAAAGAATGAGTAAATAGATGAGGAGATGGTTTAGCCGCCTGCAGTATTCTTAAGTATGTAGGACTAAGAACCAGTTAAGCAAGGAGCACAGTAATGGAAAAATGGCAAAGTAAAAGTGTCACCAAATTTATAAATAATATGAGATCACCACTCGCAACATAGAACTTGAAGTATTGATAAGACTATAGAATGAAATTTGATATTTATACTTATTTTAGGTGACTATAAGATGATTTTGCCGTTGAGGACCACGCTATTATCAAAATTGGAGTAAGTGACATTCAACGCATAAACTCCAATGTTTGTTAAGCTAATTTAAGATATAAATTATAAGCCAATAGGAGCATCAATTCCAATGCTCCCCCAATAAGTGTCTAACTTGAATAGAGCTGGGGAATTACTGAACAAAATGTTATCCTTGTAGTAAACAGCAGAAAACGCGTTCTATTTAATCAATAAATAGCGTAAATAAGAAAGATAATTTAAATTACACAAAAATAGTTGTTGAAGCACTTCTTTGTGGGAATATTAAAGTCATAGCTTTTGAAATTTTGGGGGCCCTTTCCTCGACAGTAAAATTTTATAATGAATAAAGGTATGAAAAAATACCTTTAAAGGATAATTTTCGCTCCTAAATCTGATTTTTCCAGTTAAAGAGGTGCATAAGAACTTCTAAGGCCTCAAATTATAATCCTAATTCAGTTAGTTAAAGGTCAGCTGCCCCTAAATAAAATCTATATTTTAAGCCAAAAAATCACTTAAAGTGCAATTTTTAAATAGTACATTTTTTTAAAATTTCATTTATTGTTATAGATTGAGAAAAAGTAAAATTTTGGATAAATGCACTCTGTTGCTGCATCTATTGCATCTACTGTTGCTGTTTAATCTATTATTAAATAGGCTAAAATATTAGTATTTATTTATGAACTGATTAGTATAAAATTAGATTTTAATTATAATTTATTAGATTAAAATAAACACAATTAAATAAAAGATAGTAATTAAATTTATTGCAATACTATGCTTTGAGATTATTGACTAGCACTAGGTTATAATCTTCTCTGATATAAGCTCATGATTATTGCTTAAATCAATTAAAAATATCTTATACTTTTAGATTTAATAAGAAGACTCTCATTTTTGCAATAATTTAATAAATCAGAAAGCTTTCAACTATCTCTATTCCTGAGTGTACTTTAACTGGCTTAGTAGCATCTTCCTCTCGCCTCTTGCTACCTAAGTTAGGGTTGCGAAGGAAGCTCAATTCATTCTAAGACCACAATTAAATAGAATAATTGACCCAAATTGCTTAATGGTAAGCTTTTTTTATTGAGTGCTACAAAATAAAATCAACAGTGAGCGTAGTAAGAATTATTTTAAAAAAGAATCAATAAGTAAATTGAATTCACTCTGTGTGATAGCATCATTTATAAAATTCAATATATTTATATAATAGATTTAAATAAGATGTTGGTGAAATTGTAGTGAAGAATTAGAGGTCATTTGCAAGTTGTACTCGTTTCTGAAAAATATTTATCGTAGCTGAGAATGTACTAGTTGAACCATCTTTGAGTAATACTTTACTATTATTATAAGAACAATGAGATTTAAACATAATTTACTGTTTAAGCAGGACAGGGAAAGTAATTAATAGAGTCATTTTATATCTAGACTGCTTATTGTAAATAATAAATTATTTTAATGCGTATTAAATATTCTTTTTTTTCTAAAGGCCGATTCTTTTTTTATAGAAAATAATTTTATAAAAAAATGTATATAATAGATGCCGTGGTAATAAGGGGAAGGTATACAACCTGCTCTATTTCAACATGAAACGGTAGATGAATATTATAGCATGTACAGCGTAGAATTGCAAATTTGAGAAAAAGGAATTATACCTGAGAATTTAATGAAGTCTGAAAAGGTAAACTTTAATAAAATTAGATATATTTGTATATTTTTGATGATGTAACTTTTTAATTTCTCAAAAAATGAAACCCTCTTCAAGGCCATTATTTTAGTGGCCTCTACATGTTTTTCCTTTGAGGGTGGATTCCTTTTGAAAGTAATTAAGCTTTGAGCTATTTAAATCCTTTGATATATTGAAAATATATAAATTTTGTGAAAATTTTTCATTTTCTAATTTTTTATTGTCTTTTGGTAAAGTTGATCGACCACCTTTTTCCTTAATCTTTGCCTTTAAGCTTTTTGCCATATGTCTCCGAGTGTTTTCTCTCTCTCCTAAGAGATGTATTAGTTTCAGTATATTTATTACATTTAATTTAACTGTTTTAAATAATTAGACTCTATTTCTTATAAAATTTGAGGGTAGTGTTGTCAAATCTCCCACTTCTTGTCAAGAAAATTTGGCATCACTTCAAGAATTTTAATATTTAATTTTCTAATTAAAAATTATCATTATTAAACATATATTATGCCTTTTTTTTTATAAACATGCCAAAATCCTTTTTTATTTTCAACTTTAAAAAGTGATAATTTGTTTTCAGTAACAAGATATAATCAGATAAATTAAATATTTTAATTTGTACTTAATCTATCAATACTAAAATTTGAATTAATAGATTGAGCTGACTTAAATGAAATTTAAGTTTAAAGTTGAGTTAGAGTACCTTCACACAAATTCCAATTGAGTGTGGACAAGACCTAATAATTTAAAAAAAATCTGTAAATTTACTTTTACCCAAATTAGTAATACTCGGCCAAAAAATATGCTCTTACAGTACGAAGTTTTGCACAGATGAAAATTGATTCTAACTCTTTCATCCAGGCTTTACAAAAGCACTCAATAGATTTTGAAAAATTGGAGCTGAACGGATTATATTATTCTTCATCTATTTATATTAATTTGTGCACATTAAATTATATATTAATTTAATCAAATAATAAACCTAGACAAGAGTAGAGGCAACTTATAATCGAGTTACATCATAGATAATCTTGAACTGGTAATTAAATATTAAACAAATAGAAACAATTATGTTTTAAGTCTAAGACTTAAATATCAAAATTCTAAAGTGCCTTATAAAGTATATAAAGAAAAAAGGAAACTGAATTAGATTACATAATACATCATTTAATTTGAAAACTACTTGCTTGATTTAGAATTATAAATAATATTTTATGTAATTAGCTGAAGGTAGTTGACTTCCTGCTGAGTTAACAATAATTAATGATTTATTATGAATTAAATGAATATTTTGTATAGTTGTAGAGGATAAATTGATAGTTAAATGTATTGGGGCTATTTGAGCATTCAAATATATCTTGAAAAACTTATAATCTATGCATAGCTATTTAGTTTTCTGATAAATTTAAAACTACTTTGCTGACTACCGTAGGAGTTGGATACCTGCTGCTAGCACTAAAGATAGTTTACAACAAACAATAAATCATTCAATAAGATAATAAAAATACCACAATCTCTAAAGGAAAGCTATCTGAAAGTTTATTAAAACCTTCCAAACAAGTCTAAAAAAATTAAAATTTCATATAATGATAATTCAAATAGTGTCTCTATCCGCTATT
Source organism: Tetmemena sp. SeJ-2015 (assembly GCA_027382625.1). Classification (NCBI taxonomy): domain Eukaryota; phylum Ciliophora; class Spirotrichea; order Sporadotrichida; family Oxytrichidae; genus Tetmemena; species Tetmemena sp. SeJ-2015. Next base: position 82,861 of record JAJKFJ010022070.1, on the reverse strand, counting down.
TCACATCTTATAAGTATTTAAATTATTTAATAAAGAAGTTCATAATAAATTATCAGATCTGAGGATTTTTAAATATAAATTACTAAAAGCCAAATGCAGAATATAAGCCATTTCATTTCCATTTTTGTTTTTAAATCACTCTTCCTTTTGGAAAAGTAAGAATAAAAAAAAGGAAACTTCTATTTTAGGGAAAGAATGAATTTTTAAAACTAATTTTGACAAATTTCGGTCTTTACTTTATTTTTTTTTAATTTATAAATGGAGATTATGTTGTATTTAGCACATAAATTAATCCATTTAAATTAGATATGCTATATAAAAGAGAAATCAATTGACTCATAATGAGAAATAAATAAATTAATTTTGATATAGTTTAGATTCTATATACATCCAGCCTGTACTGCTGGCAACATTTCAATTAAATTTTAAAACAACTAATTTTCCATTTTCATTTTATTGATTGTTTGACAAAGTTATAGCTGCTTACTAAAATAAATCACACATTTTTAATAGCGCCTGTATAAGACGTCTACATAGGGTATAATTTGAACATATAATTCCCATCGAGATCAAAACCCACAGTAAACTTAAAATAAAGAATATAATACAGAATAGATGGGTAATGAATTGTCTGATTTTTAAAACAAGTCTTAAATAAATTAAATTAATGATGCGTCCTTAACATCAAATTCCCTCGTGCAATCATTCAAACCCAATTATATGCAAAATAAAAATAAATTATATAATAAATAATTATTCTCAAATTAATCAAAATATCACCAAAAAGAAGATTTTGCCTATAATTTTTATAATTACTAAATCAATCTGCCTTAATGGAATATTAAAAGGATAAAAATACTTTATAATGCTCTAATTCATAATTATCTTTGAAAAAATAAGTTTTAATTTGATATTTATAACCTGAATCATTTTTAATAAATTTATTTAATTTGTTTATCATCTTATAGACATATTTTATTACTACTATAATACGATGAAATACAAGATAATAGAATTGTATTAATTAAGCATTTAGATCAAAGTTCTTTCTTATTATGATAAGGAATTTAAATGCTAGTTTTTAAAATTTTCAAAAACCTTTTAAAAATGGTAAGTTAAGACACTAAAAAAATTAAAATTATTTGAATTATTATCTAAATTGCAACATCTAAATGTTTTAATGCAATCATTTAAAACATTATTTCGTCGTTATAATTAATAAATAGTAGAGATATGTGGAGTTTTTTTTGGGTAATTTTCTTTTATATATTTTCTTAAACAAAAAATTTAAAATCGTTTGAATATTCTGATGTTTAAATCAGCTTTTATATTGTAATTCCGCTTGTAGTGGTCCATCCGGGAGGGGTAGGGCATTAAAAAATATACTGTTTTAAATTCTCCAAATGGACCTTAAAGTTTTCTTTGTTTATATTTTTTGGGGGTATATTCTTGTTTTAACCATAAGATTTAGCTATGATTTTTATTGGAAAATTTTGGGAACTAAAATTTAGGACTAAGATGAACTATCATCTGAAGTTTTAAGACTTTAGGGATTTTGATTATAATTAAAGGGTTTTTTTTAAAAACCCTTTTTTCATTGGGGTCCTCGAAAATTTTTTGTTTAAAAAGAATTTTTTTTTAAAATTTTTAACTCATAAAAAGGGGTTTAAAGAGCAGGGGACTTTTTAAACTTTTTATAGAACCTCTGGAATCAATGGCTTATTTGAACTATAAATAACATCTCAAGCTTTATATAAAAATTTAACTTAATTAAGAGGGAGTACCACCTTCCTAATCCGAATTAGCTTACTTGAAAAATGATAATTAATCAGGTAGAGGACGGTGGGCTTTGGCGGTGACGTGGCACAACTGATCAAGGAGTTACGCCTGTGAATTACTTTAAATCGATTAAGTATTTTCCCCTTAATCTAATTCAACTTAAAAATTTATTTAAAAAAAGCAAAATTATTTATTAAACAAAAAATTTTATTAAGTTTAACTTATTTTTAATTTGGCATTGTCAACACAATATGCTTTTTTTGTGTCTATATAATTATTTATTTTAAAACTAAATTTTTTAGATAGAGCAGGATTTAACTCTGCTAGTTGATCAGTTTGCTAAAAGCAGAGAGTGCTGTTAAGGAGTAGTAGCCAACATAGTAAAACCCTTTCTTATCATTAAGAAAGGATGGACATGCTTTTATTGTTTGAAAAGTTTAATCTTATAAGTAGCAACTTTTAATTTTAATTAAATAAATTAAGAATAAAATTTAAAAACATTTTTGGTTTAATTGCAATTAAATTAATTTAAATTAACCTTCCGTCATTTAAATATGTCTTGGTTCATTTTAAACTTAATTAAACGATATTTTTAAAAACAAAAGTTGTTAAATTAATTAAAAAGAGTCGGAGCAAAAAGGGTAATTTCTAATAAAATTTAATAATGCGAATTTATTTAAATGACGATGACTAAGATTGCTAATTTTATGAAAGAATTAGTCAGGGAAGTGGATTTGCGAAATGGCATTTAAGTATTTTTAATAAAAAACTCATTTAAAAAATATTTGGGATCCATTTATCTTAAAAGAGATGAGCTCAAATAAAAATTTAAATCGATAATAGTAGAATTCATAGTCATTTTTAAAATTTATAATGCCAAATAAAAAAAATTAAATTAATTTTCTTATTGGAACTTTCATTTCTCCTTTTATTAGATTAGACGGAATAAAGTAGCCTTTAAATAAGAAATACCTAAAATATACTGATTATATAAATCAAGGCATAATAATATTATAGAACTAATTAAAATTTTAAAAAAAATTTCGAGGAAAAATAATATAAGTGTAAATTATCTATAGTACTAAGGTTCATTAGCATGGATGCGATGAAAAAAATTAAAGATCAATGATATTACAAATTGTAATTCTTAGTTATTCTATTCAAATTAATCTTTAGTTTATGTATAGCAGGATTTGGAAAGATTGGAAGAGTTGAAGAGAGAATAAGCCTCCTTAGTGGAACAAAACTTAAAGGTGTAAATGGAATAGGAGCAGTCTATTAGAAAGCTAAAGAAGGAGAGATCTCTGATCCAAGTGCTTTAATCAAAAGCAAGGGAAGTTATCCTTAATCAACTCCAAAAAGAAAAATAAGAAAGAGAGCAACTAGAACGTTTAGCTAACCAGCAGATTTAAGAGTTATAAGTAAAGGCTGCTCAAGATTTAGAACTTCAGGAACTGCAGTTTGTTTAAAAGATGGAAGAAATAAAATGTGAGCAAGCTGAGAGCGAGGCTGCACAACAAGAAAGATACCAAGAAGCTATTCAATCTTAAAAACACGAGTCTGAAGCTAAGTCATAGAGGCAAGCATCAGAGATAGAAAGACTGCAAAGAGAACAGGATGAACTTATCAAATCCTTGAGTGAACAGCAGGATCAATAAACTCAAGACTTGCTAAGCTAAAAAGAAAGAGAGAAGGAGGCTCTTATTGCAGAAATGCACAGAGTCAAAGAAGAGCTAGAGACTAAATACTCTCACGATATAGCATCACAAACAAAGCAGCATACACTATTCTAAACTATGCAAGAAAAAATTAGAGGAGATTTAGAAACCAGAATATAATAGCAGTAAAATGAAATAAAGGAGAGTCAACTTCAAGCTTAATCAAAACTAGATGAACTTCAAAGAGCTCAAGAGCAAGAGCTACAAAACTTAAAACAACTTGCATCTCATGATAAAGAATCCTTGATGACTCATGCATATTATAGAACTAATTAATATTTTAAAAATTTGCAAGGAAAAATATAACTATAAGGGTAACATATATCTATAGCTGGTTCATTATCATGGATGCATTAAGAAAATTAGGATCAATGCTCATTATCACTACAGAAGCAATAAGCTAGTGCGCTCTCATATCTCACGCTGAAATGTTGAATTGCATCGAGAACGCGCATCGAAACTTCAACTGCGATAGAGTAAGTTTACAAGCAATCAAATACTCTTTATATACTGTGTAATTACTTTTATTTCACTCACTTATCTCTATACGCTCTAAATAGAAATGATGATTAATACTTGAAATGATAAGTGATGAAGAGTGTAAATGCATTTTCCACTTGACAGCGTAACTTACTAGTGCGCTCAATGTGCAATATGTGCGCCGTGAAACGCTCTCTCGAAAGATGCTACCTGCGCACTTGTTGCATATCGAAAAAGTAGAGAGAAGAGGCTTGAAAAGTGCCATAGTGATTTTCACTCCACCATACTTAAGTTTGCACTTGTTCGCATGAATCTCTATATACACACATGCCATGAGTGCGCATACTAGTGATTCATGTTTGCACAGGATGTATGAATGATGTTAGCATGCAGGAGCAGTGATGCAGTTCGCATATACAGAGTTTGCAGTGAAAGAGTGCGCTCTCAATCAAAGTGCGATAGAGTACTTCACTCCATTAATAATATCGATTAAGTTATGATCAATTATAAAGTATATGATTATTAAAGTTAAACATTATTGTTAATATCATTATTTAATGGAGTGAATTTTACTCTATCCACTTTGAATGAGAGCCACTCTTTCACTGCAAACTCATGTGCGAAGTGATCACTCTCCTGCATGCTAAACATCTTCATACATCTGTGCAAAATATGAATCAATAGTATTGCGCACTCATGCATTTGTTATATAGAGATACAAGTGCAAACAGGCTGCAAACTTAATATGTGAGGAAAATCACTATGCACTTTTAGTGGCAAGCCTCTCCTCTTCTACTTCCGATATGCAAACAAAGTGCGCAATAGATCATTCGAGAGAGCTTTCACGGCGCACATATTGCACATTGAGCGCACTCAAGTAAGTTACGCTGTCAAGTGGAAAATGCATTTACACTCTTCATCACTTATCATTTCAAGTATATTAATCATCATTTCTACTTAGAGCAATAGAAATAAGTGAGTGACATTGAGTAAATACACAGTATATAAAGATATATGCTTGCTAACACTTCACTCTCTATCGCAGTTGAAGTTTCATGCGCGCTCTCGATCCAATTCAACATTACTCAGCGTGAAATATTGAATTACCTCAAGCTTAAATCATTCTTTTCGAAAGAATAGACTAGTATATACAGTTGGAACTCTATAGAAGTTATGAGTTTTAATTTTAGTCAGCATTTCTCTTTGATTTTGAGTTAATTATAGATTTAAATAATTTCTCTATAATAGCAAAGAGACAGACTAATTGGCAAAGAAGACAACTTAAATTATGAATGAGGTCTATTTGGTAAGCAATAAATTAATATCTAAATTGAAATTGCCAAGCAAAACTAGATTTAAGAAGCCAGAGATGAGCTGGAAAGCATATCCTTAAATTTGTCCTAGCAAATTAATGATCAGAAAGATTACATAAGCAAGCTAGAAAAATTAAATAGTGAACTCCAGCAAGACTCCGCTGAGTTACACAATCTAAGGTCTTAAAATCATTCTCAAGCTAATATTTCTTATATCACTAGTTAAAAATTTTAATCTTTGTTTTAAATTGAAGAATACAATCCTTGATCTGTAAGAAAAGCTATAGAACCTAGAGGATGAGTATCAATAAATAGTGGAGTAATATGAATCTAGGATATCAGAAAATCTACAAAAACATGAATAGGAAATAAAAACTTAGAATTAGAGAATAGAGTAGCTAGAACAATCGTTATAAGTCTAGTAAGATGAGTTACAGAATAGAACCACAGAGCACTAAAGAGCTTTAGATATAGCTAAACAGCAACATGAGGAGTTAGTTAATGAGATAGATGCTCAAAAGCTTTAGGAGCTAGCTAATCTTAAATTATCTCTTTAGACTGAACTACAAGAGTCGCTTAAGAAAAAGGACTAAGAGAAGACTATGCTGGAATCACTTTCAAACAAAATCAAGGAAGATCTAAAGAATTGTTTATCTATTTAATTAGCTTGAAGAGAATATATAGTCTTACCAACTAAAGCAGCAATAAATAGATGAGTTAGAAGATCTCATTAAAGAGAAAGAGCAGGATCTTGAAAATGAAAGATCCAACTAGATCCACACTATTGGAGATCTTAACTAAACTATTCAGCAGCTGTAAAACGAACTCGATGAGGCACCTTTTTTGTTTTTCCTGTTTCATTTTGAGTTATAAGACTAACTTAATTCAACTATTGAAGGTCAAAGCGGGAAGGGAGACCTTGCATTCTATGATCTTCTTAGAGAAAAGTTTCAGACCTCACTTAGCAACTTAATAATTCTAAAAAAGAAGCCTCAAATCTTTAGCAAGAAGTTCAGAACCTAAAATCTAAGCTCCAATCGAAGGAAGATGAAATTTAAAATCTAGGTGAAGACTTGGAGGGCTTTGCCAAAGACTTGGAGGATCAAAGAGCGCAAGCCGACTCTGTAAAACAAAAGTTAGATTCTTAAAAGAAAGACTTGGAGATGCAACTCAAGCTTAAAGAGTAGCAAATTACTTAGCTATAACAGGATCAATAAGAACTTGAGCAAAGAATTGCCGAGAAGAGTTAAGAAGTAACTCAAGAAGCAGAGAGAAGACAGAAAGAAAAGAAAAGAGCGATTGATTTAGAGGCTTAGCTTAAACAAATTCAGCAAAATCATGAGGATGAGCTTGAATCTTTGCATAAAGAAAACTCTGATCTCAAGCTATAGCTTGAGAAGCTATAGAAATAATTAAAGACTGCTTAGGCCAATAGAGCTGACTAGTCTCTTGATGAAATAGAGATGCGACTTGGTGAGTTTGATGTTCAGCTTGATGATATAAAAAAGCAGCAAAAGCAAATTGAGAAAGACTCAAAGTTGAGCAGAAGTATTTTGGGAAGTGCTAATAAAGACGATGAGTTATCTGAGATTGGAGATTTAAACAGTGACTAAATCTAGTTCTGCAAGAGGGTTAAATATTAAGATTAGGCTTGGTACCTGTTCTAACAAGAAAGTGACTATTACTGGATCAAACAATCCAAGATACCTATCGACAAGTTAAAGATGATTGATGTTCAAGAGATTGAGAACAACTAGGAACAGATGCAAGACAAACTTGAGGAACTAAAGAAGCAGAAGGATCATATTTTGCAACTCATCCAGAAATCTAAAAGAGGAAAACTCTAAGACTTGCTAAGCCATAGAAATTTCAAAATGCTTAAAGAAACGTGCAAAGCTGGACTAACTCGACGACTCACAACTTTAAAATAAAGCTCTTTAGTAGACAACTATCTAACTAAGGCAACAGATAAGTGAGTTGAACGACATGTTTGTTGGATTAGCTGACACGGACAAGAAGAGTCTAGAGAGCATTACAAAGCTAGTTGATTATCACAAGAAGAACAACGAACTTAACCAATAACTACTAGAGTAAATAGAAATCATCAACAAGCTTGAAAATGAAAATGAGGTCTTGAAGAAGCAAGTCTTAGACCAGGAGCCAAGCTTCGCTAGAGGAGGCGGCAAAAGTTTTGGGGTGGAAATAAAACTGATAATATATTTTTGATTGCTTTTAATTGTTTGCTAACTATCAATAACTTGTAAAGCTATTGATTGATTTATTATTTTTCATTTATTTTTTCTGTTGAAGTATAGCCCCTATTTTGCTAATATGAGGCCTGAGAATTTTGATATAAACACTTCTAGTATTGATTAGCAAGATGATGAAAATGATAATGGACCTATGAAAGAGCCACTTGCTGAACGAGTTCAGAGACTTGAGCAGGAGATAGATGAAAATGCAAAACTCAGAACTGAACTAGAGTTAGAAATCAGGAAACTTAAAACTGAGCTCAACAAAACAAGGGAGCAAGCCCATTAATCGAGTCTCAGCCAGCAAGATCAGATCAAGGCTTAAGAGGCATTTGAGTCGTTCAAACTTTCCAAGGACTTGTTCAGCTAGTTCATAGAGCACATTCCTGTCACGTAAGTTTTAAATTGTTTTCATACTTTTAGGGCATAGGAGCATGAATCAAGACTCTCAGTTCTTTATTTATTGTTTCTGTACAGAGTACTGGAGTTCACCAATGAGGAAGCAAACGCACTCAATATCAAAAGAGGACTCCTCACTCAAAAGACTATTTAAGATAACGTCAAGAAAGGAGTTTTAGGAGGCTTATTTAAGAAAAAATGATATTTTAATATCGATGCAAGTGCAACTTAAGTCATAACCTTAAAACTCCTTTCTTGACGTTATCTTAAATAGTCTTTTGAGTGAGGAGTCCTCTTTTGATATTGAGTGCGTTTGCTTCCTCATTGGTGAACTCCAGTACTCTGTACAGAAACAATAAATAAAGAACTGAGAGTCTTGATTCATGCTCCTATGCCCTAAAAGTATGAAAACAATTTAAAACTTACGTGACAGGAATGTGCTCTATGAACTAGCTGAACAAGTCCTTGGAAAGTTTGAACGACTCAAATGCCTCTTAAGCCTTGATCTGATCTTGCTGGCTGAGACTCGATTAATGGGCTTGCTCCCTTGTTTTGTTGAGCTCAGTTTTAAGTTTCCTGATTTCTGACTCTAGCTCAGCTCTGAGTTTGGCATTTTCATCTATCTCCTGCTCAAGTCTCTGAACTCTTTCAGCAAGTGGCTCTTTCATAGGTCCATTATCATTTTCATCATCTTGCTAATCAATACTAGAAGTGTTTATATCAAAATTCTCAGGCCTCATATTAGCAAAATAGGGGCTATACTTCAACAGAAAAAATAAATGAAAAATAATAAATCAATCAATAGCTTTCAAAGTTATTGATAGTGAGCATAAAATAAAAAGCAATCAAAAATATTGATCAGTTTTATTTCCACCCCAAAACTTTTGCCGCCTCCTCTAGCGAAGCTTGGCTCCTGGTCTAAGACTTGCTTCTTCAAGACCTCATTTTCATTTTCAAGCTTGTTGATGATTTCTATTTACTCTAGTAGTTATTGGTTAAGTTCGTTGTTCTTCTTGTGATAATCAACTAGCTTTGTAATGCTCTCTAGACTCTTCTTGTCCGTGTCAGCTAATCCAACAAACATGTCGTTCAACTCACTTATCTGTTGCCTTAGTTAGATAGTTGTCTACTAAAGAGCTTTATTTTAAAGTTGTGAGTCGTCGAGTTAGTTCCTCAGAGTTTAATTCTCTTCCTTAAGCAATTTTGAAGTTTCTGAATCGAGAATATCTTAATCATAGGCAGCTTTTCCTCTTTTAGATTTCTGGATGAGTTGCAAAATATGATCCTTCTGCTTCTTTAGTTCCTCAAGTTTGTCTTGCATCTGTTCCTAGTTGTTCTCAATCTCTTGAACATCAATCATCTTTAACTTGTCGATAGGTATCTTGGATTGTTTGATCCAGTAATAGTCACTTTCTTGTTAGAACAGGTACCAAGCCTAATCTTAATATTTAACCCTTTTGCAGAATTAGATTTAGTCACTGTTTAAATCTCCAATCTCAGATAGTTCATCGTCTTTATTAGCACTTCCCAAAATACTTCTGCTCAACTTTGAGTCTTTCTCAATCTGCTTTTGCTGCTTTTTGATATCATCAAGCTGAACATCAAACTCACCAAGTCGCATCTCTATTTCATCAAGAGACTAGTCAGCTCTATTGGCCTAAGCAGTCTTTAATTATTTCTATAGCTTCTCAAGCTATAGCTTGAGATCAGAGTTTTCTTTATGCAAAGATTCAAGCTCATCCTCATGATTTTGCTGAATTTGTTTAAGCTAAGCCTCTAAATCAATCGCTCTTTTCTTTTCTTTCTGTCTTCTCTCTGCTTCTTGAGTTACTTCTTAACTCTTCTCGGCAATTCTTTGCTCAAGTTCTTATTGATCCTGTTATAGCTAAGTAATTTGCTACTCTTTAAGCTTGAGTTGCATCTCCAAGTCTTTCTTTTAAGAATCTAACTTTTGTTTTACAGAGTCGGCTTGCGCTCTTTGATCCTCCAAGTCTTTGGCAAAGCCCTCCAAGTCTTCACCTAGATTTTAAATTTCATCTTCCTTCGATTGGAGCTTAGATTTTAGGTTCTGAACTTCTTGCAAAAGATTTGAGGCTTCTTTTTTAGAATTATTAAGTTGCTAAGTGAGGTCTGAAACTTTCTCCTAAAGGCTCTATGTAAGCTAATTCTAAGTCTACTCTTTTTCCTTAATTAGACCTTCAATTTCTTATTCTAGCTCTAAAAATATAAATCTTGATTCCTTGAGACTGCCTCATCGAGTTCGTTTTACAGCTGCTGAATAGTTGAGTTAAGATCTCCAATAGTGTGAATCTAGTTGGATCTTTCATTTTCAAGATCCTGCTCTTTCTCTTTAATGAGATCTTCTAACTCATCTATTTATTGCTGCTTTAGTTGGAATCAATTGTGCTTTTTTCAAGCTAATTAAATAGGAATGGGTCTTTTCTAGATATAGTTTCATTAGGAGCAAAGCTTTGTTGAATTATTTTTCTTAAGCGACTCTTGTAGTTCAGTCTAAAGAGATAATTTAAGATTAGCTAGCTCCTAAAGCTTTTGAGCATCTATCTCATTAACTAACTCCTCATGTTGCTGTTTAGCTATATCTAAAGCTCTTTAGTGCTCTGTGGTTCTATTCTGTAACTCATCTTACTAGACTTATAACGATTGTTCTAGCTACTCTATTCTCTAATTCTAAGTTTTTATTTCCTATTCATGTTTTTGTAGATTTTCTGATATCCTAGATTCATATTACTCTACTATTTATTAATACTCATCCTCTAGGTTCTATAGCTTTTCTTACAGATCAAGGATTGTATTCTTCAATTTAAAACAAAGATTAAAATTTTTAACTAGTGATATAAGAAATATTAGCTTGAGAATGATTTTAAGACCTTAGATTGTGTAACTCAGCGGAGTCTTGCTGGAGTTCACTATTTAATTTTTCTAGCTTGCTTATGTAATCTTTCTGATCATTAATTTGCTAGGACAAATTTTAGGATATGCTTTCCAGCTCATCTCTTGCTTCTTAAATCTAGTTTTGCTTGGCAATTTCAATTTAATTCTTTATTTTATCTGCCTCCTCAAGTTTTCTTTGAGCTTCTTATTCTTGCTCTTCCAATTATTAAATAAGTTTCTGTCTCTCCTACTATGCTTGAGTCATTATGGATTCTTTATCATGAGATGCAGCTTATTTTAAATTATTTAACTCTGACTCTTAAGCTCTTTGAAGCTCCTCTAGTTTTGATTAAGCTTGAAGTTGACTCTCCTTTATTTCATTTGACTGTTATTATAATAAGCTAGTGCGCTTCTCATATCTCACGCTGAGTAATTGAATGCACGAGAGCGCGCATCAAACTTCACTGCGATAGAGAGTTGAAGTTTAGGCAAGCATATACGCTTTATATACTGTGTATTTACTCTATGTCACTCACTTATCTCTATACCGCTCTAAGTAGAAATTATGATTATATACTTGATGATAAGTGATGAAGAGTGTAAATGCATTTTCCACTTGACAGTGTAACTTACTTGAGTCGCTCAATGTGCGATATGTGCGCCTTGAAACGCTCTCTCGAATGAAGCTACTTGCGCACTTTGTTGCATATCGGGAAAGTAGAGAGGAGAGGCTTCCACTGAAAGTGCGATAATGATTTTCACTCCACAATACTTAAGTTTGCACTTGTTTACTTGTATCTCTATATACACACAATCCATGAGCGCATACTATTATTCATATTTGCACATGATGTATGAATAATGTTAGCATGCAGGAGCAGTGATGCACTTCGCGCACATAGAGTTTGCAGTGAAAGAGTGCGCTCTCATTCAAAGTGCGATAGAGTACTTCACTTCCATTAATAATGATAAAACCAATAATCGCTTTAACTTAATAATCATATACTTATAATTGATCATAACTTTAATCGATCATTATTAATGGAGTGAAGTACTCTATCGCACTTTGAATGAGAGCGCACTCTTTCACTGCAAACTCTATTTGCGCGAAGTGCATCACTGCTTCCCTGCATGCTAACATCATTTCATACATTCCTGTGCAAATATGGAACAATATATTGGCAACTCATGCATGTGTGTATATAGAGATACAATCAAACAAGTATGCAAACTTAATATAGTGGAGTGAAAATAACTATCGCACTTTTCAGTGCAAGCCTTCTCCTCTCTACTTTTCCGATATGCAACAAGTGCGACAAGTAGCATCATCGATGAGAGCGTTTCACGGCGCCACATATTTGCACATTGAGCCACTCAAGTAATTACGCTGTCAAGTGGAAAATGCATTTACACTCTTAATCATTATTATTTCAAGTATATAATCATCATTTCTACTTAGAGCGTATAGAGATAAGTGGTGACATAGATAAATACACAGTATATAAAAAGTATATGCTTGCTAACACTTCACTCTCTATCGCAGTTTGAAGTTTCGATGCGCGCTCTCGATGCAATTCAACATTACTCAGCGTAATATATGAGAGCGCACTAGCTTATTGCTTCTGTATGATAATGATGCATTGATCCTCTACATTTCCTTCATCGCCTCCATACCAGAACCTTAGATAGCTATAGATATATTTTACCCTTATAGTTATTTTTCCTCCCAAATTTTTAAAATATTAATTAGTTCTATTATAGCATGAGTCATCAAGGATTCTTTATCATGAGATGCAAGTTGTTTTAAGTTTTGTAGCTCTTGCTCTTGAGCTCTTTGAAGTTCATCTAGTTTTGATTAAGCTTGAAGTTGACTCTCCTTTATTTCATTTTACTGCTATTATATTCTGGTTTCTAAATCTCCTCTAATTTTTTCTTGCATAGTTTAGAATAGTGTATGCTGCTTTGTTTGTGATGCTATATCGTGAGAGTATTTAGTCTCTAGCTCTTCTTTGACTCTGTGCATTTCTGCAATAAGAGCCTCCTTCTCTCTTTCTTTTTAGCTTAGCAAGTCTTGAGTTTATTGATCCTGCTGTTCACTCAAGGATTTGATAAGTTCATCCTGTTCTCTTTGCAGTCTTTCTATCTCTGATGCTTGCCTCTATGACTTAGCTTCAGACTCGTGTTTTTAAGATTGAATAGCTTCTTGGTATCTTTCTTGTTGTGCAGCCTCGCTCTCAGCTTGCTCACATTTTATTTCTTCCATCTTTTAAACAAACTGCAGTTCCTGAAGTTCTAAATCTTGAGCTGCCTTTGCTTATAATTCTTAAATCTGCTGGTTAGCTAGGCGTTCTAGTTGCTCTCTTTCTTATTTTTCTTTTTGGAGTTGATTAAGGATAACTTCCCTTGCTTTTGATTAAAGCACTTGGATCAGAGATCTCTCCTTCTTTAGCTTTCTAATAGACTGCTCCTATTCCATTTACACCTTTAAGTTTTGTTCCACTAAGGAGGCTTATTCTCTCTTCAACTCTTCCAATCTTTCCAAATCCTGCTAGTGTTGCAGCATCTCATTATCCCTTTGAGAGATGATGTTTGCAATTTGATTTTGCATTTGAAGTTTTTATGATAAAGCAAATTCTAAAGAGATGTTTAGTTTAAACCGAATTGCTTTTAGCATTTTTTTCTTCTCTCCACATATTCTACTTCTTCCTATAATTATTGTTAAATGATAGAGTTGAACAATCATTTTTCTAGTTTGGGGCATCCCTTTAAAGATGTTTAATTAAGCTGACTAATTTGAGTCTAAGCATCTTCTATTTCTTTAAGGAGAAATTTAGATCCTTTTCTTATAATATTGTTTCTTTAAATTTTAAAGTATATATTTTTTTATAAGAGATTTGACTTCATGTGCTATTGAAGCTTGAAAATGAGTTTGGAGGCCTTATCTTTCTTTTATAATCAGCTTAATTTTAAGCTTGAATCTATTGTTTGATTTGCTGAAGTTGATAGTTCTTGTTTATGGTTTCCATTCATTTGCTTTGATTTGGAGGTTTTTTTTTGGATTGTTTAAATTCAACTTTTTATTTTAAAGGAAGCCCTTTTTTTTTTCATTTTTTTTTTTAGAAGATTTTAAATTGCCCTATGAGTTTGAGTTTGAAAACCAACCTTGATTCTTTTTGCAGTTTCAACTCCCTCTCAGCTAGCTCCTTTTGAAGTCTGTCTTCTAACTCTTTAAGCGAGTCTTAATGTTATTACTGTTGTAAATTGATTTCTTCAATCAATTAATCGTTCAGGCTTTGCTTTTCCTGGAGTTCAGCAATCAATATAGCTCTCACATATTTAAAATACTCACATGATTTTGCAATTTGGTGACTAGATTAGTCTGCTTATCTTTTTGAAGTAGCTGGAGTTATGCTTCTTCCTTTAGACTTTTAGTTAACTAGCCGATTTGCTCGTTCTATTCCTAGAGCATCTCCTACTCCATTATCTTCAGCTGCTCTAACAAAGATTTCTCCTAATCTTGCATCTGCTATAGTAGCTCTTCCTCTCTTAAAATAACAAGTATTCTTTGCATCTATTCTTGCTGCATTTCATCTCTTAGCATTGCTAGCTGCTCCTCTCTCTCTTCCTGCAGTTGAAGCTGAAGTTGCTCTGTTCTTTACTGGTGGAGCTTCTCCATTTCTTTCTCAATCCTTGCTTTCTCTTCTTCAAATCTTCTCTCAGCCTCCTCTAACTACTTCTAGATCTCAGTGTCCTTCAGATGCTCTGAAGAGTTCTACTGTTCTTCCAGCTCTCTCTTTAAAGCATCCAGTTGCTCTTGAGCTTGAATAAGCTACTACTGTCTTTGGCTTTCAACTTCCTGTTTAAGTTGCTTCTCTCGCTCCACTTGCTTCTACATGTCTGCAATCTTCTGCTCCATGGACTAGCGGATAATGTCCTTCATCATCTACTACTGGCTCTATTCTTGCCTCATTTTCTAGATCTTCGTCTTCTTCTTATTTATTTTATCCTCAAGTAATTATTTCTCCCGATTTATTTCATCCAACTGTGAATCAATTTCCTTCTTGTGGTCTTCCAACTGCTCCATGTCGCGCTCGTTATTCACCTTTGTCATTTCTAACTCCATCTCAAGAGTCTAAAGCTAGTTACGCATCTGCTCGTTCTCTTGAGCAAGTTCAGCATTGCTTTCATTAACTCTGTTTATGCGCTAGGTGAGTTCGATGTTGGTTTGGGATATCCTTGCCACTTTGATAGTCATCTATTCAATCTCAGAATCCTTGAACTTTAACTTATCCTTTATTTACTCCTCAGCTTGTCTTCTAATTTCTTCTTCCTCTACCTAACTTGAGCCTCTAGTCCTTTCAAGTTCGCTTTGCAGTCTCTTATTGAGATCCTCAAGACTGAAAATCTTTGACTCCATGTTCATGATCTCCTCCACATTTTGCCTTGACTTAGTCTTAAGTGTGTCAAACTTCTCCTTCATTTCATCGAACTTGATCTGCAGCTTATCTCTGTTGGTTACTATAATTTTATACTCCTTGTTTGTGGCCTTGAAAAGTCTGAGATAGTGGTGTGCTGCTTCAGTTGGGTTGTTTTGAATTCTGTTGGTCTCCTCATCATCAGCTATGTTGGAGGAACTCTGCTGGATAGACTTATCATCATGCGCCAAGCTCTCAAAACTTACTTCCCCTTTCCTTAGAGAGTTTAAGTGCTCGATTTCCTCCTTAAGCTAGCTGATCTACTGACTTAGGTCTTTCTCCTTTTAATCCTACTTCTCCTTCTGGGATTCTATTTGCTGCTTTTCTGACTTCAGCTACTTCACCAATTAATCATTCTTTGTGAATTCAGATTCATAAACCAAAGCCATTTATAAGTTTAAAAGCTTTCTTCTTTATATGTTTAGAGTATTCTCTGTTCTTACTCTTGCCTCAACTCAGAATTAGCCTCAGCAAGTTAGGCTTCCAACTCATCAAGCTATTGCTGGTAAGTAGAGCAAATATTCTCCTTGCTCTAAGCAAGCTCTTGCGCTTCTTTCTTGAGTTTGTCCGACTGTGTTTTGAACTGCTCCGCACTTCGCTTTGAAGAAGCAAGCTCAGTCTGCAATCTATGGATATCCTCCTCGAACTTGTCATTCACCTCTTACAGTTCATCATACTATGCCCTCAGTAGCATCATGTCATCTTACTGCTGGAGGTCTTTTTGAAGCTATTTAATTATCATCCTCAACTCTCCATTCTCCTCAGACAGCTGCTCATTCAACTACAATCTGCACAATAAAAAGTTCTCATTAATTTGTATTGTAGGTGAGTTGCTCTATCTACTCAAACAGCTCTGCATTCTATTCGTCCTCATCCCCAGCAATGATGTTCTCAATTGACTTCTCTAACTGCTTTTGTTTGTTATTTAGAGTCTGGTCGTTCTCCTTCTGAACCATTGACTGCTTCAGTTATTTCTAGTGGTATCTCTTGGAGGCGTCTAGCTAAGCTTGCTCTTGCTCAATCATGTCCTGACTAAGCTCCACAAAACTAGACTCTAGTTCCTTCAGTTTATCCATGAGCAGTCTCTTTACTCGTTCTAGTTCTCTCTCCTTCTCACTTAGTCTATCTTGCAAAAGACTCAGTTACTCATCTTGGTATTGTTGAGAATTTTGGATATATTCAATCAAATTCTGCTTGAGTTATTCGAATTGAGAAGCGTCCTCAATTTCTCCTGAGATCAAAGTTTGAATTGCTGATGAGGTTAATCCAATTTGAAGACCTTTGTGCTCTTGTGATGGATTCTTCTATCCTAATATCACCTTCTCCTATTGCAATAAGTTCCTCTTAAATTCGGATACAGCTTATTAAGAAACCTAAAAAATTTAACATGCTGTTCTCATTTTAAATGAGGTTATCATAAAAGAATAATCATCAGTCTCTTGCTCAATATCACACAAGGCTTGTTTGTAACTGCCGAGCACTCTTTCAAACTTTGTGATTCTATCTTGAGCTTAAGCCAAACTGTGGTTGAGAGTGTTGACCGTTTCACTTCTGTTAGATATCTGTGCCTCTGCTCTATTTCTATGAGCTCTCTCTTCTTCAATGGTCTTTTTAAGTTCCTCAATCTGGGCCGTCAAAGAATCTTTTTGCTCGTTAGCTTATCTAAGTTCCTCCAAGACTTAGTTGACAGCTTCCTGCTGGTCGAAGTTGATTGAATCAGTTTGGTTAAATTGCTATTGGAGTTGCTGAGGGATAGAGTTATGAGGCTCTGGGGTATTTAAGTCAGGCCCAGAGAAGTTATTCGAAGATAAGTTTTGCTAAACTGGAGTCATGTTTTAACTGAATACCATCTGCTGCCCTTTAGGTCTAATAACTTGTCTCTTAGGAGGCAGGTTTCCACTAGACTATAATAACTTAACTTTTTACAAGTAAAGGAAATTCTTATAGTTAAGATCAACATTTGATTAGGCATCATTTCTCACTGTCACTGAATAAGGCTGTTGTCTACTCACAAAATGGCTCTATGACTGTTCCTTAGGTGCTTAGCTCCTATTTCTAAGAGGCTGAATTCCAATCATTGAAGAGGATACTGCAGATCTCTCATGGTGGTCATTGGGGTTAAATCTCGCATCTCTTACACCAGCCACCATCGAGTTGTTTGTGGGATTATTGTAAGCCGACATATTGTTTGGTCTGTCCATGTAGTGGAGATTGGCACTTGCTTGCTTGCTCTCTTCCTTTTCCTTTATTTCCTTGACCATGTTCTCGAGTATCTTCTTATTTTTCTCGAACTCTGCCTTCAAATTTTGGATATCCTTGTCATAAATAGATACAAGAATAGTTTAAGTCTTTGTTGTTGACAGCTCTCTAAAGGCGCTTCATAGCTAACATGAACTTTTAGACTTGGAGGCATAACTATAATTATAAAGCTGCACTATCATAATGAATGAAGATAGTTATAGTCTAATTTGTTCTTAAGATCTCCATTCTCTTAATTGATCTATCTTGAGTAGGGATCCATTTAACCAGGTCCTCTCCTCTGCATCTCCTACTGATAATAGGTGAGGGAGTAGCATTCCTTCTCCAAATCCTAAACTTTTTTCTTGAGTTCATCGTTCTCTCTCTGTAATTGCGAGGAGTTGCTGCTAGGTTGTCTTTGTTGGACGGGACCGAAGCCACTGACTTGACCTTAGCTGGCATCGTATCTGCTTGGTCTCTGTTTGGATGTAACTCTCTAGGCAGACTTTGAATTAGAAAGTGGGTCTGTGTTGTTGGTTGAATTATTGGCGAGCTTTCTAATCTAAGACTAGGCTTCTTCCAAGTTGTTTTTGAGTATGTGGTTCTCATCCTTGAGCTTGTTGTTTTCCACTCTCTGGTTCAGGTACTTCTCGTTGGCCTTCCTGAGTTCCTGGTAGATCTGTTCGTTGCTCCTCTGCAGTTCTATGAATTTCTTGTCCTGTTCCTTTGTCTGATATAAATTAATCAATAGATATCCCTAAGAACCAGCAGGTGAAGTGGTGATATGATTGTCTGTGATTCTAGATCGAGACTTGGACCTTACTGCTTCGGCTTTTGTTTAATTAGAGGAGTAGTAGTTAATGAGATTATCGAGTTGTGAAACTCCTTTGATTTCCTCTTGCGAGTGCGAGTCAACTTGTCTCTCTAACTCACTAATGTCCTAGTTCTTCAAGATAAGCTTGTTGGTGAAGTCATCGAAGCAGAGCTCGAAGTTCTTCACCTTTTGCCTTAGAATCCTCAAGTCTTGATCTCCCTCTGCGTTTTGAGACTGAGGAGGCACCATATTGTGCAGGATCTAAGGATTGTTGAAGTCATTATCCCTCAATAACTATCAACTCATAGCAATAACAATTTAAAACATTTCGCAGATCATATTTAATCACTTTTATGCTAAATAGATAAAGACTTAATTCATAAATGTATTTATGGGTATTTCAAATTAGGAACCTATATTTGCGTAATTCAGCTTTTATTTTAAATTAAAAGTTATTCTTAAGCGAGAAATATTGATCCTGTAAAAGCCACTTCCAGTGTTGCTCATGGCTCCCATTCCTGCCGAGCGGCCTCTTGAGCCTGATCTCTCTCCATTTTACTTCCTCATTTCAGCACTCTTCTAGTAGGTGGCTATCTTTCTTTCAAAGGGGCTCATGAGCAAGTTGGAGTTGTTCTTGTCTCCACTGAGGAGTCTCTTGTTCTCATCAAAATTGTTAAGGTTCTACTTAAGATCTCTGAGGATAGAGTTGAGTTTGGAGTGTTCATCCTTCAGCAAGCCTTCCTTGAACTTGAGTTGCCCTTTGAGTTTTTGAACTAGTTTATGATGGGTGTCTTGCTTTCTCTTGATTGCAGCCACCTCCTTCTTGAAGTCTTCTAGCAGTTTGGTATTCACACTACCGTCAGTTTATGATTTATCGTTTCCCCTGCTAAGAACATCTAATTGGTGCTTTAGACTGTCAGATGGATGATACAATAATAAATGTACACTTGATGATCAGCATCACTAGCTCTCTCACTGTTGATCTTAGAGCTGAGTAGGTTATTTTCGATGGCTTTCTTCTTCTGCTGGACTTGTCCCTTGAGTTCTGACATGATATTAGTCACCTTAGTCTTGGCATCGTACCACAGCCCAAGTGATTCATTCTTTACTTAAGCCGGCAAGTTGAATCTGGAAGCCAGCTGATACATTTCGTTCTGTTTGGAAGATAGATACTGAAACTCCTTCTTCTAAGACTGATCTAAACTGTCCACTATCCCTTCTAGGGCCTCAGAGAGCTAAGCCTTCAGGAACTTAAGCTGCTCCTGAGTTGGTATGTTAGTTTTATATTGGTCTGAGGAAGTCTTGAATTTGGGAGGAGACTGCTGCAAGCCATTCATTGAACCTCTCAACGCCACAATTGTCTAGATGTCATCCTCGAGCTAATAAAATATAGCTTTCTTTTTTCGTTGACTAAGTCCTGTAGGATCTGTAATGAGAGCAATCAACCTCAATAGGTCTCTCTCTGTTAGGAGAAGTGATAGGGTAGGTGGATGCTTAATTTGAAGCATTTTGTCTTCGCTGTGAGTTGAGTGTGCCTCTGTGAGATCCCTCTTATTCTTGAGTAAGTTTATAAACTGACTGCTTGACTAGTTCTTGCTTGTAGAAGTTGGCCAAGTCTAAGTATTTACCCTCCAGGTTCTTCATCTTCGAGTACAAATTCATGATTATGTAAAATGGAGAGTAGAAACATAAGCATATGTATATTTATTATACTCGATGTCATTTTCAGGCTCTTCCCTGTTTAGATCGTTCTAGCTTTCATCGAACTCCTCCACTTGAGCATCCATGGCTCCTCCTTGCCCTCCGCCTGATTCCTCACTCTGATTCATTGTTATAAATGGATGGATGGTAGTTTTGGTGAGAGTAGTGGCCTGACCCTAGTGAGCTCTGACCCATTACTTGACTTTAATTTCCATACTGTCTACCTCCACTCATAAGTGGGCCTGGCCTATTATAAAAAAGTTTAGCTTAAACGCATATGAAAGATATGATTCAAATAGGGAAGAAGAAGAACCACGTACAT
The DNA here is from genome assembly GCA_027382625.1 of Tetmemena sp. SeJ-2015. NCBI lineage: Eukaryota > Ciliophora > Spirotrichea > Sporadotrichida > Oxytrichidae > Tetmemena > Tetmemena sp. SeJ-2015. The sequence continues at coordinate 62,478 of JAJKFJ010022070.1, read as the reverse complement.
CTGATTCTGATTGTAAAAGGATTGCGATTATGGGAAGTTGTTGTTGCTATTTTACTCAGGGTACCAATTAGGGTAACCACCTTGCAAGTCCTATTGATTCATACTGAGCACTGCTCCCTGTCTCAAGTTTAGATCAGGCTGCTCGTCGAAGTACGTGGTCTGAGGAAGTCCATCGATTGGTTGGTTGTGGGCAGCTCTTCTTTAGAAGGTGCCCTAGTGATTTAAGTTTGAATACGACGTCTATTAATTTCGATACATAATTTTCACGACTCTGCTTTTTAAATTAATTATTATTACTGCAATTAAATTGAAAGAATTTTAAGTAAAGTTGGTTTTAATTCAGCAATATTATTGATAGACGAGGATGAATCAAGTATCAAATAGAAAGTATGTGACTTAATCTCTTGTACTCTGAGTCTATCTCTCTCTTCTTGCTGTCTTCTTCGCATGGCAGCATGTCTTCTAATACCGTCTCTAAACTCACCTGCTTGCTTAGGAATTTCAATCTACTTGAACTCTATGATTAAATAAATGGAATGTGCATTTATTATGATGTTTCTCCAAGTGAAAGTTTCCTTAGCAGGGAGAGTGGGAATACTGACTGTCTAATTAACTAGTTCGACGCTCTAGGGTATCTTAGGAGTAGACCTATCAATGTTAGGGTCGAATGCACTAATTCTCTTAAGGAAGAGGTGTGAAGAGGCGTCTTCATTATCGATCTTGATGTTCTTCTTGGAGCTTATAAGCTCAAGTTGCTTTGAATTGCATCTAAACAGGTACTCCAGTTACTCCTTGTTGTAGTACTCATACCCAACATCGTTCTTAATCATAAATAGCCTTGGGTGAGCCACAGTCTTAGGGGGAGGTAGGAACTTGCACTCCTCCTCAATGAACTCGCCGTCTTTGATTCTTGGAGACTCAGGTTCTTTCTTCTCGATTCCTTCAACCTTCAAATATGAGTTGACTCTCCTTGGAGGAATGAAATAGTAAATAAGGAAGGTGATTATAAATTTAAATATTTAGATATACACAAATATGAGTTCTCTCTAATTCCTCAATACCAAGGCTGACATCCTCAGAAGATCCCAGGCCCTCGCTGTTAACATTCAGGCCGCCAAAGGTCTCCAAGAAGTCTTGAAAACCAACCTCGGTCCCAGAGGCACCATGAAGATGTAAGATAGATTCGGATCGTGAATAAGTGTGATATAGGTTGGTGGGAGGTGCTGGCCAAGTGAAAATTACTAAGGACGGAAACGTACTCCTCCACGAAATGGTAGGTCATCAATTTAAGCGCTCTTTTTACATTTTAAATTTCACTTGTTCAAAGCTTAAGAGAATATGTGAATAGCTTTATGAAAAGTTGTTGAGTTCATCTAATACTTTATATTTAGCAAATCCAACACCCTACTGCTGCTATGATTGGAAGAGCTGCCACCGCACAAGACTAATAATCATATGCCAAGGTCCACCCCAGCATCGCCATCCCTCTTACTGAAATTCTCGTTGACGCAGTAAACACCATTAAGAGAGACGACTATTCCTCATTCAAATTATAATGAATTCTTGCCAGAGAAAACATTATCGGAATTAGAAGAGCAAAGAGAAGAAACCAAGAGCTTAATGGAGGAAAGTGCCTAAACTCTGTTGAAGACATGTCAGAGGAAGACTAATAACAAATTAATATCGTATTGAGGGAGTTGAAAACCCATACTCTTGCACCATTCTCATTATCATTATAATATTCAATCGCTCAAACCAAGGACGCCATTAGAGACGGACTTAGAGCTGTCCAAAACACTTATGCTTTAATTTTTTTATATATAATTTGGGTGTCTGGTAAGGTAAAGCTTGGTATCCAATGCTTCGCTGATGCCCTCCTCGTCATTCCTAGAACTTTGGCTGAGAACTCTGGTTTTGATCAGCAAGAGACTCTTCCCTTACCATTCTCAGTCTCCCACATCTATGATAACAAATACAACTTTGCATTTGTTATCATGAATATTATTTTGGGCACAAGACGACATTGTTGGAGATGGTACTTCTTCAAACGTACTCTTCATTGGAGAGTTGATGAGAATCGCTGAGAGATACCTAGGAGAGGGAGTTCACCCTAGAATCTTGGTCGACGGTATCGAACTTGCCAAGAAGGAGACTCTTGCCTTCCTTGAAACTCAAAAAATCAAGGTCGAAGTCACCAAGGAACTCTTGATGGAAGTCGCAAAGGCCTCCCTCATGACCAAGGTCCACCCTTCTACATCTTCTTAATAACGAGAAGACGACAGAATCGACCTCCACATGATCGAAATCATGCACATGCAACACAAGATGTCCACTGAGAGCAAGCTCATCAAGGGACTCGTCTTGGACCATGGTGGAAGACACGAGAACATGCCCGCAAAGGCTCGAAAACTGCTACATTCTCTGCTTGAATGTTTCTCTCGAGTACGAGAAGACTGAGGTTCACTCTGGCTTCTTCTGGTCCAACGCTGATCAAAGAGAAAAGCTTATTGCCTCAGAGAGAGCATTCACCGACGATAAGGTTCTCAAGATCGTCGAGCTCAAGAAGAGACTCTGCGATGGTAACAACAAGAACTTCGTTGTTATCAACCAAAAGGGAATTGACCCCCCTTCTCTTGAAATTCTTGGAATACTACCCTATTTCACTTTATAAAGAGCGTATTCCCCTTGCTTGCGGAGGAAAATGCCTATAATAGGGAGGAAGACCTCGGATTCGCTAAGTTAGTGTATGAGGTTTCTCTTGGAGATGATAAATACACTTTCATTGAATGAGTTTAAATTATTCTGATTAAGGGACCCAACGACTACTCAATCGCCTAATGGTAAGTTTATGCTGATTAGGGAGTTCTTGCCGGTGCTGGAGCTTTCGAAGTTGCTGCTCACAGAAATCTGATGGACTACATGAGAGATAAGGTGTCTGCCAGCATTAAGATAGAGACTCTTCTTAAGGTGATGGAGGCCCACGAAAAGAGCAGAGAAGCTTATGGTGTGAACGTAACCACTGGAGAGCCAGAGCCCGTCTCAGTCTTAATACCAATCTATGATAACTACATCGTTAAGCGTCAATTCTTGAACATCGCTCCAGTTCTGGCTGAGCAACTACTACTGGTAGATGAGGTGATGAGAGCAGGAAAGAACATGAGACCCGGCGCTGAGGAGGGACCAGAATGATTCAATAAATCACTCTAAATAAATGTATAGTTTAAGTGTGTGCCTATTTAAAGAGGGATCATAATTAATCAATATTTCCCAATCTTTTGCTAAATCATCCACTATACAGAAATATTATATTCCTGTAGGATCTGCTTTTCTTGGACTTGGTCTTAAACCTTGGATGGAGAATCCTTTCCGGGCTATAAAAATATTAAATTATGTACAAACTTACTGATTAATCAACCTTAATTAAAAGAAACTATTCTTGAGAAGGCCTAGAAACTGAATTCAAATTCGATGATTCATTCTTGCTGCAATAGCATTTCAATAATATAGATTATTAATATATATGAATGTTATTGGAGATGATTGGATGGATAGAAGATTTGTTTGATAAATTCCTTTCTCTTTGGCGATCCTGTGCCATATTTTGCACTCTCCTTCTCTATGATCTTCTGACTTAATCTCTCTATCAATTTTTAGTTATAAATTAAACTATGAAGTATAATTCCATCTTTAACAAAGCATTAACTTAAAAATATATTCTAAAACCTTCCTCTATAATCATCATTAAGCTTCCACTTCATCATCTGAAAAGAAGTTGTTATCAAGATCATCCAAGAACTTCTACTTTTGTTCCTCATTTACCATTTCTTTCAAGCTTTTGTACTCCTCTCCAACCAAAGACACTACATCAATTCCTTTCTCTTAATTGAATACATATAGATGACTCGATTCCTTCAACCATTTGATCCAAGTTAAAACTCACAGACAACTTTTCAACTGAATCACCATTTGCATAGATTATGAACACGTTGCCCTCTTCATCTTGAGTGATTATTCTTCCTAGATTTAAGTTCACAGTATAGACACCTGATCTTCTTTCGCTCTGCACACCAAATAGCTCGAAGTAATGATCATAGTCATTTATTCCGAACTGTTTCATTTTACCTATCGAGTTCAAGAAATTTCTTTGATTAGCAGTAATTAGAACCATCTCTCCATCCTATCTGACTTTAATGATTGAGAAGTCCTCTCTTCGGATTAGGTGCACCATATTAGTCATAAAGTTGTTGTATCCCTCCAATTCTTAGCGTTCTTAGTAGCTCTAAACCACTGTTTTGTCTGGAAGGAGTACTTCAGTGACTTTTCCATTGTTAGTTCTCTCCATAATATCCTCGATACCCATCATAGAATCTGCTCCTCCTAATCCAATCACCGTCTTTGCTCTTGCTTTCACTGGGTCGAAGATCTGTCTCACTGGAGCAAACCCTTACTTTGTTATAGTTGTTATTGTTCCACTTCCAGAGACAGTATTCTTTTAAGTTAAGATCTATGTGCCATCTGGTAGCATAACCAGTCTGCTTTCATCAACATACTCAAACAAGTATAAAAATTTCATACCTGATAGTGAGTACTCCATCCTCTCTTACTTAAACCTTGGCGCTTGTTTCAGGATCTAATTTTTCAGTAATCTTGAGCCTCTTTGGCTCGTCATAGACTTGATTCTCCAATAATTTCCTAACTCTCTTCACTCCTTTAGGATTAACCGTGTACCACACTCCCTTTCTCTTGTCAGTAGTTGTTACAGTGCCATCAGGATAGAAGATCTACATGTTTCCATCTAAGAAGTATCTGATTACTTGTCCATTTCTAGTAACTAGACGAGATTTCTCCTAAAGATAAGCAGGCAGGGAGTCTTGATGGAGAGTACCACCATACTTTTTCTTTTCCTGAGAATTCTCAACTATAGATTGGGAAACATCTCCATTTGGCATAATTGTGACAACTAAACCTTGTTGATAAGTAAAAGTTATCTTAGAGCCTTGAGTGGGGTCGTATCTGTCTTGGTTAAACTATTGCTTGCTTGCTGCAGACATCAAATCGCTTTTCCTCGTCTCTCTTTTTCTAGATGAGGGCTAGTTCTTGAGGAGAAGGTCCTGCTTAAGATGTATCTGAGTTTAGGGATTTCTATGAATCACTTTTTTGCAATATTAAAAATTATTATGCTTTTGCATGGCTTGTGCTTATACTGCTTATTTAGAGGCTGCTGTGCCAGGTGGCTATTTGCTCATTACTGAAGCCTTGGCGTCAACTGGAGGTTGTTTAGCAATTCAAGCAATTAAAATTAAAATGAAAAAACTTTATTTAATTGATGTTGAACGGATAGCTGAGAATCATTTTTATTAAGCTAACCTCCCTTTTGAGCGGTAGCTGGAGCATCTTAGTGAGTAGACAAAATGTCAGGCTCATCTCCTCCATGCATCATAGACTGGTGAGTCATGCCCATCTTGTCCTTTTCTTCTTCCATCATTTATGGAAGTGGCTCATGAAGAGGAATCTCCTCTAAATGCGCTTTATCTTTCTTGCATCTCAACCAGCATCTTAACTCCATTTTCAAATTCAAGCCAGAAAGTCTAATTAAAATTTAATCACAAAGTTTATTTAAAGTGCATCTCTTGTCTGATTAAGCAAAGGCTTCTCTACTTAAGATTTCGTCTTCAAAAAAGCCAAGTTTGTTCTTGAATTTTTCTAAGTTCTCTTTTATTCCGAAAGCAAAGTTATCCTTAACAACTAAGGATGATCCAAACCTTCTGTTGCCTATTATGTGCTTGTCAATCCTGATCACACTATTAAAAATAAATCAATGTATATAAATAGTATTGTCGCAAGGGAAGCAGTACTTAGAATTTGTTCTGATTAGACCAACCTTTGAAGGGTCAATGTCAAAGAGAGAGCCTAACTCAAACTACAGATTGCTTTCATCAGAGTGCTTGATAAAGTTTCTCCAAATTTAGTATTCAGGGAATACCTTAATAGGGTAACTCCACTGTCTTCTAAGCAGTCTGCCAGGAGGATTCTTGAAATAAATTCCAAGAAGAAGTGCGTCTTCATTTTTCTCATAGGAATGAACTATTTCTGGTCCATATCTTAAGGCCTATGCAAGGACCTATCTTAAAGTGGTTGAGTCATATCTCTCCATGTAGTTTCTGTCAAGGAAGAAGAATTCTCTTTCAGGATGAGCCTTCTTGTCTTTGAACATCTATTCCATTTGATGAAGAAGCAGTAATCTCTTGGTTTAAGCTTGAGGGAATGGAGAAAAAGTTAGCATTGATAGCAAATCCGATTCTCTGTTTGGTTATGGGATGGTTGCAGATGGTGGCATGCCTTCTCGATTATTTATTCCTGGAAGAGAGGAGTTTTGTAAAGTTCTGTTCTCTTAAGAACTTACTGACTCTCCAGTTAGGAAGGTATAAGAAGATGCGAGATGGCTTACTCTATCATTCTCGTTAAAGAGGCTCTAGTATGGAGAGAGTTAATTAGCTTAAGTAGGCTTAGAAGCCACATCTTCAATGTTTGGCTTTAAAGAGCTTTCAACAACTGCGTGTTCAATAGCTAGTTTGTTGAATACATCGTCAAAATATAATTAAATGCTAAGATTGTATCACAAAATCAAATGAATAAATTTTTTTATCAATAGTCATGAACTTCATCTTCTTATTCCTCTGATTTGAGTATAAATTGCTTCTCTTCGTCATTGAGCTTTGCACCTGGCTTTGATTTCTTATTTTAATTTGCTATTTAGAAAACCATGGCAGCAAGTACATTTCCTATTGTTCCGTTTTCCATGTTGACCTCAGACATAACCTTCTCCATCTAACTGAAGCTCCACTCTTTCTCCTCATCATCTCTGCTCTTGGGCATGGCTTTAAATTTAGCCATCTGCTCTTCAAGTTTCTTTTAAGCTTCATCTGAACCCCTATCCGTTCCTCTGCTATTAAGAGCTGCTCTTGATTAATTGTTTTATTAAGCTGCAGCAGTTGGTGGAGGCTGTTTGGCCGCTGCTCCTCCTTTCTTTTGAGCTGCTGCTTAAGCAGCTTACTGTTGTTACAAAGCAATCTCTTAAGCCTTTTTCTCTTCCTCTAATTTCCTCTGAATCTCCCTTTGCTTCTCCTCCTATTCTTTCATTTTCCTCATGATCTCCTCTGGATAGGTCATCAACGGCTTAGTAAATACTTGAGTCTTAAAATGCTTCTTCAACTGCCTGTACTCTTGCAAATCTTAAGCCTAGGAGTCAATTTCGGCTTTGAAGACAGTTGAAAAGCTTCCAAACAATTATTCACTTTCCTTTGAGATATGCTCCGATGCAGCTTGTGTAGGGTCCATTGCTTCTTCGTGCAACAATGTTTCAGAGTCAGGTCCTTTGAACTTAATCTTTCGAAAAAATATTCACGAAAAATAATTTATATCTTGCTGACTTAGCAGAGCTTGAAATCGCTTTCACTTGGACCAGAAGCAAAGATCCTTCCAACTTCAAGCGCTGTATTGAAGGCCTCAATTCTTTCCTCAGCAAGGAATTCAACCTTTCTCTTTTCTTCCAATCTCTTCCTCTCTTATTCTTAATAAAGTTCAGTTTTATTTAAATAAATTCAAACTACTTTATGAGAGGAGTTTAGTAACGCTCCATGGTTGGATCAGTCGAAGTAAATTTAAGGATTTCTTCATCTTCGCTCTCTGGAATGAAATTTTCTTCAAGAACAACGACGCTATGAATGTGATTGGTGTGGCCTTGAAGATTCTAATTAGCTTGCTGCATTTGGTGTTGCACCTAGTAGAATAGTTTGAACTCATGATGAGTTTGTGGAAAATCTTTAAGCCATAGAGTCGTATCGACATCAGCAGTTTGATTTTCTTGGTGGGCACTATCTCTCTTCTATCTTCGTGCAGCGACCTCAAACTGAAGCACTAAGTCATTGGTGGTTTTCGCAAAAACCTCAGCAATCTTCTCTTGAGGAAGTTTGTTTACTAAATCAACGGACTCTTCCTCAGTTATGTATTGCTTTAGCTTGGCAAAGTTAATGATATCCTCTCTCTATATCACTTTTATCTTCTAGCTTATGGGATCCTCAGCTGGAAAAGAGTAATGCTTCAGCAAATAGCTGTACACATTCTATAAATACTATGAAGAGGTGATATATCACATTCGTGAGATTCTTCTTATATTTGAAGGCAGGTACTGTTGCAAATACAAAGTTATTAATGGCAGGCAGGGATTGGAAGTCCTGATAGTCGTCATCTACAAATTATTGGCCTCCTGCCTTTTTGTCTCCTGGCTTGGCTGCTGGTTTAGGTGGCATATTTAAATTAAGAATTCAATGAAATTAATTAATCTAAACTCATTTCATTCTCACCTCTTAGTCGGATTTAATGAACCAGAAAAAGTATGTACATCTAAATGCTAATTACAAGATGCGAAACATAAAACTCAAAATTTTCTCTCGCTATGAGATCAAAGTCCTTTTTTTATTAGGTAGAAAACGCAGTTTGAAATGTAGTCCTTACAAGAGTCTAGTTCTGCATCTTTCTCTACAATCTTCCTTGCTGTCTTAAAGTCCATGTCGAAGAGAGGAATGATCTTTTGGCAGGATTTCATCAAGAACTGGAGGATTTGCTTCTCCCCAGATGTATAAAGCAAACAGTTCCTCTCGTTGAAAGTAAGGTCTTCTCTCTCTAATTCTTTCAAGTCTTCTTCTAGCGACTTAGGATACCCGTCGTAGATTTCCTTGGCTAGCAAGAACACTCTCTCCAAGACCTTCTTCTCGTTACGAATAGAGAGAGGTGGTAGGTCCTTAGCCTTGAATCCCTTTGAAGGGTCCTCCTCATTATCTGAGTCTGAGTCCTCTCCTCTTCTCTGCTTTTGTGCCTTAGAAATAGCAGCTCCTTGATACTGATAGATAAGAGTGATGTTTAAAAATTCATTGTTTAACAGGTTATGTTCTCGTCATATTCTACAAATCTTAGCCAAGAGAAGAACTCGTGCATTACTCGGTCCTCAAAGTTTTCAACAACTCTGAACTTCTTGAATTCAGAGTGATCTGAGATCATGTCTTGCTTCACCTGCTTCAGAGCATCATCAGTATGGTAGTAGTAAAAATCAATGAACAGAACTAATAAAGTAGACCTTGATAGGGACTTCATTGGCATCGTTGTTGAGATTGATGAAACCGTAGTTCAAGAAGAAACGACTATTGCACTTCTTTCCATAACTATCATAAACCTGCTCTCCTCTCTTAATGTCTTCCATTCCTTCAATAATGAAACCTTGTTTTTCATCTGTGTATGTCCAACTAGTTTGGCGTGGGCGCTTGTGGTTGAGCATGTCTGCGTATGCGACAAAGCCATCAGTCTTAACTCCCTCCACTTGAATACCGAAAATTCTACTGGAGACCATCATTCTAATCTCAGAGTACTCTCTCAAAGGGAACTAAGAGTATTCGGGCACCTCTTTACAAATCAAGTCATAATCTGCTTTTATGTCATCAATCTTTTCATGGATCTGATCAAGGAAGGCGCTTCCTTCAAGAAGCTTCTACTCCTCCTCTGTGAAGAAGATTGGGAAATTGGTGAATGACTTGGGAAGAATATCGATGTAGGTGTGCCATTCAGAGACCTCCTTACGACGTTCCTGCATAATGAAGGTGCTGAGGAAAGAGTGCTTAGGTGAAATTAGGCGTTGTCTCAATCCCTTCTCATACATCCTCTTTCCGACTGGTGAGGCAATTGCCATTTCGAGTGTGATGATCTGATGCTTGGGTACCAATAGAATAATCTCACCCTTCTTAATATCTCTTGCGGCATGCACTCCTCTATAGTCTGCAGTATAGTATCTGATCTTAAGTTTATCAAATGTTGAGCCTCCATCTTTTAACCATTTTAACATTTTCTCAAATCTCTGTCTCTCTGGATGATCTATCGCAATGGAGTTGTCTTCTTTATATTCCTCTTCTAACTCTTCTAAAAGTTTAGTGAGGTCTCCATTACTTGGCTCGATCAAGAGAGCCTCCTTCAAAACCTCTATTGCAACATCATCTTAGAGCTTTTCCCTTAAAGCTTAAGCTTTCCTGAAATATGCCTAATTAAGTAATATGATTAGCGGACTAATATTATCTATTCAACCCCGATTTTTTCAAAAACTTTTGAGTTTGCTTCTGTAAGGTCTGGATTAACGAGGGCGAAGCTCTTGTCATCTAAGCTAAAACTTGGTACTTTAAGTGCTCCTTGTTGGCAGAGTATTGCTACAAAAATACAACCAAAAGAAGTAATTTTACTGATTTATTGAATCCCACAATTATAAGGAACGTTCTTGGCTACCATGCCAATGATAGATGGCTTCGAAGCTATTCTCTAAAGTTCATTAAAAAGACTAAAAACAGTGGCTGCTTACTATAAAAGCTGGTTTCCTAGCCAGTAGTGTTAAATTGGGGCTGAAAAGATAATATTGTAGTAAAAAAATTTAAAGATATATTTTATTTCCAAGAGAGTTTTAAATGTAATTAATTCTATAATATTCGAATAAATTCAAATAATTTTAACTCTGATCTGCTAACTGCCTGCTTACCTTTACAAATGTCTTGTTGAGCTCAATGGCCCTGTCGCAGTCCTGAATACTCTCATCTATTCTATCTATGGTGAGTAACACTGCAGCTCCTACAATTCTCAATTAGCCCTCTTTTTAAATTCTTAGCTTACTGTTTGTATAGAAAATGGGGTCCTTGGGATCTTCCTCTATGGCTTTGGTGAACCAGTCAATGGCCTCTTCGTAGTTTTTGTTCATGAACGCCTTGTTGCCCAACTCCTAAACCAACCGTCAATAAGCTTTGGACAAAAAGCAATGTTTACCTTTAGCTTGAGGGGGTCTTTGGTATCTTTTGTGACCTTCTTTTTTGTATTTTTAGGCATTTTTGTTTGTCTTAATAATTATACTATAAATTAACTTACCTAATGAATTTAACTCAGCCATCTACTCCTAACACATTATTCGAATTTGACTTATAAAATTTGAATAAATAAGTTAGCAGTTTGAAAATGAGTAATTGTGAAGACAACATCACACTCAACTAGAAGATCAACCGAGTCATATCAGATATCAAGAAACTCAACAAGGAGAAGGCTTAACAGCATGGTCTGCAGAAAAATTAATCTTAAAAGAGCGGCATCTCTAGGGCTACACACAACAGCATATAGAACATGAACAACCAAAGCAAGGAGCAGCTATCTCACACTAAAGATTCAAGACTCAGTGCAAACAATAAATACTCTCTCGCACTTGATGAAGAGTTGGACTAGAGCTCTTTGATTGATGAGAGCTCTGAGCAACTAATATATTTTATAAAACGTGAGAGAAGGATCCAAGACTAGAGAGCTAACCAATATCAGTAAAGTAGCCAAGTGCAAGTTCAGAAGCAAAGTTCGCAATAAGATAACAAAATTTTTCATACTTTCCAAAATCATAGCTCTTCAAGGCTCAACAACGAAAGAGACGAGGAATTAACTTCAGTTTTTGACATAACGTCCCTTAAATAATCTGCACTAGATTAGAACATTATATAATAAATTTACACTCTTTATATTTTACATTGATAATAAGATAGTTTCGTAACTAGAACTGTAATAAGTGCTGGTTTTGAAATTAATTATTATTAAATCCAATTTTACTTTAAATATATATTCAATTTATTTTTATATTTATTTTATTATACTTTAAATTATTTTTTCAAAGTCTATTTAATTATATTTTATTTATTTGTTGTTACATTAAATTGTACGATTCTTACAAGTAGCAGTTTTAGAGTTAGCTGATATAGTAGCTTAACAGCCAGAACTCTCAGAAGTCCATAAATTAAATGTCAAACAGTAATGAGAATTTGAGCATTCAACAGCTCAATAAATATAGGGACTATCCTGTGTTTGGCACTACTACTTCTCATGCTATGCAGTTAAACACAAACGCAATTTGTGTTATTAAAATATAATTTATTTTTCTTAATAGACCATCAGAAACTATTAGCAAAAGGATATTATAAAGTCTAAAACCTAGAAAATTGAAAAGTATGAGGACATTTTAGCAGGCACTGGATCTTTATTCGTGGATAAAACTGGTTAACACAGAAATAAAACCTTAATGGATGAACTCAAACAGAGTAGCAATAATTTGGAGTAGCTCTCTATAAAGAATAGGCTGGATCAAATTAGTCTGAATAGAGTCACTGAAGTTGAGAATGATTAATCCTGTTTGACTGAGCAGTCTATCAATAAACAAGAGCATTTAAATTTAATATGCGTTTTACATTTCTCTGCTCAAATAAGACACATAGAGTAAATGAGTTAGGAGGAGATAGAAAAATGGAAGTAAATTTAAAGCAAGACAGAGGAGATGCTTAATCAAGAAATGCACAAAAATAAGCAGCTCACAGATGAGTTAGATAGACGATAGAGGGATAAAATGCTGATGGACGACATAGTAGAGAATATGAAACTACAAGAGTAGATCAAGTAAAAGCAGTTAGAGTATGCTGCGAGGAAGAATTCAAAGCTAAAGATTGGATTGATAAGAGAGCAGTGCTTGAAAGAGAATATGGCCAGTCGAGTTAATTAATATTCTAACCCTGCCAAGCTCATGAACTTCATTAAGATCAAGAAGGCTATGCAAAACTCTGAATTCACAAATTAGAATTTGTTTGTTTATAAAATGCTAAGGAGTACGTGAGTCATATTGATGCATTCAATAAGTTGAGTCTAGCAAAGAGTGAGCAAGACAAAAATCATCAAAAGAGTCTACTCGATAAAGTAACTACTCAAAGTAAAAAATATGAAGAGAGATTAGGAAATTAAACTAACACTTATAACTCTTTTGCAAGAGCTGCCTCAAATACCGGCAACTAAAAGTTCAAAATATTTCAAGACTCAGAGGCACCTCTTTCTACTTAGGAGGCAACTCTAAAATAGAAGTTGGAAACCTAAAGAAAAGCTTTGAGAGAATTTGGAAATTACTTTTAAATGAATAGCTAAAGATGAATTATACTATAAATTTGGATTAAAATTATTAACTTTTAAATTAAAATTTTAAAACTCACTTAATGGCAGAAACCAAGCATATAAATAAAGCATAGCATGATCAGATAGTTGAGGGTCCTGTAAACACCTATGGCTCTCGAACTTTTGTTTTTGGAATACTAGACGAGATTCACTTTGTGTATCCAGCAATATTTCTGTTTGCTTGGGCAATTAATTTCTTTAAGGAGAAAATAGACGACGAAAAAGTGTAAGCTTAAATTAGAGTTGTAATATGCTTTATAGAAGATTGATGTTCACATTTTAAGGGAGTATCTCTCTGGTATGCCTCATAGTTATTTTCATAATAGAATATCTCAAAGACCCTCCAACTCCCAAACTAAAGAAAAAATGATTTCTAATCAACATTTATTCTCTATATTCGCTCACAATAATAAAATAGTAATTATTTTGGAGATTCAAAAATAATTGCAATGAAACAGCTAAGTGAAGGAGAAGAAATTAATGAGGAAGAAGAAGGACATAATGAGCATCGATCAAATCAAAGACTTGGAATTTAAACTCTTAAGAAATAAGAAAAGCAAAATTTGATAAATGGGGAGGAGGATTCAAGCAACCAATAGCCTTAGAAATTAATGAACGAAGGTTATTAGACGTTTTAAAGCATAAGAAACACTTAAGCGTCATAACATTCTTAGCTAGATGACTAAAATTCATAAATCATAGATGAAAATAATTCTAACCATAAGATCTATGGAGTCAACATGAATTTTCTGTACCTCTACTTTTCCATTTCTGCTCTTGGTCTTTTCTAATTGGGATATATTCTTACTGCAAACAATCAAGTGGTATTTTATTTTTATATTTGAGTGAGCTTGATCTTTGATGTTTAGTTTCATCTAGAATCTCAATAAGAAAGAAGCTACTATCACACAATGATAGGTTCTTCTGCTGTTTTTGGAGCGGTTATAGGTGCTTTGATTGGAGGAAAGACTATCACTTATTTTGGCAGAAGGAAGAGCTTAATCTACTTCAACGTAGTTGGAGTATTTTGCGTGATGCTAAGTCTCTATGAAAATTTTTACACTCTGTGCTTAGGGAGGTTGCTTCATGGAATATGTGGAGGAATATTTTAAGTTGCGTTACCAAGAATAATTGATGAAACAGTGCCCTGTTAGTATTAATCCTAGTTTGGAATCGTGAGTTCAATTTCTTTGTAGGGAGGTTAAATGATGGGTATATTAGTGGGGTTGGGTCTCCCTAGCACATAAGACCATGATGCATAGGAGCAAAGCTAATTTTGGAGAATAATTTTCGCTTTGCCTTGGGTATTTTAACTAACTCAAATAGTTGCATTCTGTTTCTTCTTCAAAGAAGACTCTATAAAATACCATATAAGCTAAAAGCAAGATGACCAGGCTTTGAAAATGATTAAGAAGGTATACACTTAAGAAAATGATCCAAAGGAAATATTGATAAGTATATTTATTTAATTTATGTACAATTTAATTGTAACTTTTTGATTAATAATTTATTTAGGATTATTTATATCCTTTTTTAAGATTTAACATTATGAAATATTAATTTATATTTAATACTGCAATTCCTAAAAGATACAAGTTAAGGACCTTCTGAAAACTAGGTTGAGTTTATGAAAGCACTATTCGGAGCAAAGAATAAGCATTCTACTTGGTTCTGCTTCGTTTCGTCTATATTCAATTAGCTCACAGGTATAAATGCCATAGTGTGGTATTCAAGCTCTATATTCCAAAGAATGCAACATTCTGGTGCGGCTATAGATCCTAAAATGGGAACTGTCTTAATAGGAATCATTAAATTAATTTCAAATTAAAAATGGCTTATTTTATAAACAAAACTATGACTATTTATTAAAATATAAAAAAATGCTTAAAATTTTATAGCGATCTTTATATTAGTATTCAAGTTAAAATAATATCCTTACCTTATTAAAAATTAATAAACCATAGTGCAATATATTTAATTTAAATTAAGTTTGTTTAGCTAAATTATATTTAATTTATTTTGAATAACAAACTTTACTGCTGCATGCTTTTCAATTTTTGTGGTATAGAGATGGGGAAGGAGAATAATAACTCTGTTCAGCCACTTAATGATGAGCCTGCTTTTATTTTTTGTTGGTCTATCCTCCTACTACGAATACTCTGGCTTGATGTTAACTTTTATTTTGCTATTCTTGATGACTTTTCAACTCACAGTGGGTCCTTTCTTTTTGTCTACTGTAATGAAGTAACAGTAGACTATGGGTTCTCACTCACTATCTTTGGAATAAAAGGAACTGGCTTACTGATCTCCCTTTAACAACAGAGTATTTAATGGATTCCCCTCTTGAGCCCTCTGGAGCTTTCTGGCTCTTTAGCATTATGGCTCTTCTTGGATTTATCTACTTCTACACTTTCATGATAGAGACACAAGGCTTAACTGATAAGCAGAAGAAAGAAATCTTCTATACAAACAGCAAAAGCTACAGACAGAAGAGTAATTTAAAGGACAAGGATAGTAGTCAGAATACTTATACAATTTAAGAAGATTGAAAGAAGAGAGTGTTTTATTAGAATAATAGTTTGATTGTCCTATTTTAATTATCAACTTTAATTTAGAAGATAAAGATATTAATTAGCTATTATAAAAATGAGATAAGATTTATAAAATAAATAAGCACTTCCATAGACAGAGGTTTACTATCACACTCAAAACTATGATCAGAATTTAAACAGAGGCACTGGAATAAATATAAATGCATCCGTTCGAGGAGGCACAGACTCCACGACTAACTTTAGTGAGCAGCTTTTGTCTGGCTAAATACTCAATGATATGAAGCCCTCAATTATTTATAGCAATGACGAAGTGTGAAAGAACTCTAATTTTTCGTTACTATAATAAAATTCTCCAGACTTGACACCTCGCAAGTACGAAGCAAATATTGGATTCTTATGCTTCTTCGCTTTTGTCGCAAGTTTAGGAATTTTTCAACTTGGATATGTCCTCACAGCCAATAATCAATAACCTTTAAATCCAATTAAATAATTTAATGAATCAAGTATCTCCAATTTTAGATGTATGGTTTGAACTTGAGAGTAATGACGATAAAAATTTTACCATACTATGATAGGTTCTTCAGCAGTATTGGGTGCCATGATAGGGTCTTTCAGTGCTGGAAAAATAATCCAAATTGGAAGGAGAAAGAGCATCATCATCTTCAATTTTATCGCCATTCTAAACTTGCTTTATATCTACTTAGAATTTTAAAATAAAAATGAGATTTAGCAGTGATAGCAACTCTTTTTGTTAATTTTTACGCGATGTGCTTTGGAAGATTAGTTCTTGGATTTTGCGGAGGACTATTTTCAGTTTCCCTAGCTCGTATGATAGATGAGACAATGCCTCAAGATCTGTTAGGAACTTTCGGAGTGGTCACTAATCTGTCCATGAACGCAGGCAATATGGTATCCATTTTAATGGGAGCAGGGCTGCCAGATTAAAACGCATCAAGTGAAGTCATAAAATAGAGCTAATTCTGGAGGATTATTTATGGACTACCTATTGTTATAGAGATAATACAGATTGCTGCTTTCCTTATCTTCATCAAATATGAACTTTTAGATAACCTATAATTTTATATGAACCGATTAAGTTTCTAATAGATCGTAATGAGGATAAATAAGCCTTGAAAGCAATTGCAAAAGTCTATCATTCAAACTTGAATCATACTGAAATCTTAGACTAAACTAAAAATTTATTTTTAAAAAGTACTTCTCTTTTATCTCTGATTAGATTTACATCAGAGCAACAGGACAAAAGCCTGCATAAAATAAAGTATCAATGCTGTAGGCTTTTGTGAGTCCGAACTACAGACTTTCGACTTGGTTTTGTATTTTCTTTGGAATTTCTCTCCAGCTCACTGGAATAAATGCTCTGATATGGTATTCCAATAACATTTTAGAGAGGATATAAAAGGAAACAGGCTAAGGTGTAAGTCCAAGACTTGGTACTATTCTCATAGGTGTTACAAACTTTCTAGGATCAATAATCTCGTTCTTCATCGTCAGGAGGCTTGGAAGAAAGTTCTTAACAGTTTTTGGAAATTTCATAATGAGCATCTTCCTCTTTTTAATTGGACTGTTCTCTTTCCTGAAATACAATAACTCAATGCTAGTTATGATGCTACTATTTTTGTTGAGTTTCTAACAGTGTGATGGCCCCATATTTTACATCTATTGCTCAGAGATAACTACAGACACAGGGCTTGGATTATAATATTTGTTTTCTTTTTTTAGATTCGCTTTCTTATCTTTGAAAGGTAGTGGTCTGGCTATATCTTTGACCACTGAGTATTTAATGGACTCAGTTCTCCATCCCTATGGAGCATTCTGGCTCTTTGCAGGCATAACTTTCTTCAGCGCCATTGTATTTTTGATAGTCATGAAAGAGACAAGACATCTCACGGACAAGTAAAAGAAGGATCTATACAGGAAGTATAATTTTAAAAGCCTTAAGTAAATAAAGTTTGTGGAGGAGAGGGATGATAGTCAGTTTAAGACTGCAGCTAAGAATTAATTTTGAATAATTTATCAATGATAGAATCAAATATTTCAAGCTGAAATATGAATAGATAATCTTTCAAAAATAATTGAAACAAAGTTTGATATAAGAATACATTGCTCTCAAGATTCAGTCATCTCAACATCGTCGTTAAGTCTTAGCTCATTCGTAGACTCTCTTTATTGCAGCTAGGGTGCATTTGGAGCAGTACTTAAAGGCTGCATATTGTGCAGTTGATGTTACTGGATTTATTAATTCTAGTTGTTAGCTTGAGGCTGCTGATTGCTTGACTGAGGATTATTCTTGGTCTTGAATGCAACTGGCTTGAAATTATTCTTCCTGCTATTTTCTCTGGCCTCGTTTTCAAACTTTCTGAAACTGACTTGCTCGTAAGCCTCATAGATTCCTTTCAGCTTCTCAGGAACTTACTGATGGTTAAGTCTCTCTCCCAAAATAGTAATGCCACTTTCTTGCACATCGAAGCTTATTATAGAGCAAAAACCATCGCTGGAGGCTGCTACTAGCTTAATTCTAGAGTCTCCTTGTATAATCCAAGTCATGTCATTTATTGGGGCAAAGTGAATGTTTCCAACAACGCCTATTGGGATGACACTATCAGTCGAGTAGATTATAATCTAATCTGTAGTTCCTACTGCAAAGATCATCTAATAAGGCAAATCGAGGAGAGGAGGATTTTCAGGAGAGTAAGTTTTATTAGGATCTTTATTGTACAAGAAAGGGTTGAATCTTATGCAAGTTGCGTAGGCTTTGATTCCTGGAAGCATAAATGCTGGCTGAGTGATATCAGACTTCAAGAAACCATAAACTGTATAGTGGCTTTTAGAATCAGTCTAAATGTCCTGATAGACTGAAGCAGGTGTGAGGAAGAAAGTTCCATCAGGACTCCAGGATAGTCTTCTTACAAAGCTCAGATACTCAACATCATCCAAGAACATCCTGTGAGAATTTTTCTTCTTTTTCTCACTTGTGTTAATCTCCAATTCCCCATTCTCAAATATCAACCCATCATTCTGCTGCTCAATCTCTTCTTCTCTGTTTCTCAAAGTAAATTTGTGGAAGAATTAGAGCTGCGTCTTCAGCTTTCTATTCTTATAGCCTCTTACCGAGCTATCACTGCTCATAGTAACTAGATACCTCATCAGAGGATCAAGTGAAACTCCCTGAACTAGCTTCTTGTGTCCATCAAAAGTTTAGATCTTGCTGAACTTATTTTACCCAATGTTCCACAAAATAGCTGTGCCATCTAGAGAGCAAGAAGCGAGGTAGCAGCTAGTGTCTGTAGGCCCATTTGCCTGCTTTGACCAGCAAAGATCCATAACATCTCCAACATGGCCTCTTAGCTATCTAGGGTGACCCCATTGGATGGCTTCCTCAGTTCCTACCGAATTCCACAACTGTGCTTTTCAAAGTCCAAATAATGACCATGTGATCGTCTGAGCCTGAGGCTAGATACTAGCCATTGGGAGAAAACCTAGCAACGTTGATGGTTTTACTGTGGCCTCCTTGTAAGTCGTAGCGATATTCAATTTTATATCCCTTGCTTGCTGAAGACATCATGGAAGCGCTCCCTGGAGAGTGCTGTCTCTCTTCCCTATCGTAAATGATCTCCCAAAACTATAAGTAAAAATTAGATACTCTATCTGTTATAGCTTTATTATTTAAAACTTACCCTTATCCCAGTGTCATCATTGCTAGAGAGAACAGAAGTGGTGATGAAGTAATTTGAGTTGGGGTAGACATCGACTGACATGATGCGTTCGCTGTTATCATGCCAATAAATTTGCGGTATTTCAACTTACATTGATTTAAATTTATTATAAATCCCAAATTGAAAATAAAATCTAATCAAAATTATGGGGGAGGAGTATCTATAAATATTTATTCTCAGTTTTCTATAAGTAAAGATGAGACCCTATAATAAATTATAAAAATTTTAGGATATTAATCTATATCTTTAAATCACTTATAATGAACTTAGATGTACTAAAAGCTCAAAGCTAGATGGATAGCATAAATAGAGTATACGAAACTCATATTTTAAATTTAGTTATATTCTGGATTAAGAAGATGAAAGTCAAACAAGTTAAAATGAAATTGGTATGAGTGAAGATAACAGTCAACTTACTGAAAACAATTAGGAAGAGTTGAGTTCTTCAACATTTGAAACTCGCTTAGAACATTAAGGAATATTAATCAAGGATGAAAATCAATTCTAAAGCAATAAGGATCTAAGCTAAACCCCGTACCCTGATTCAATAAATCCTCTTTACTAAGAAAACAATAATATTTAAGAAGGTCTTATTTAGAGTTAAGAATCTAATTTGGTTAATCATGGCATCGAGTATACAAAGACCTTATCAATTAAATATACTATATGTGATAAAGATGATGTGCGTCATGATGCTGGGTGCGATCTAAGTAGGGTATGTTCTTTCATGCATGCAACCAATTGATAGAGCTTTAGGAATTAAGTTAGGCTGGGGAGCTTCAGATGGTTAGGCAAGATCACTTTTACTGTCTTGCTCAGGTGTATTTGGAATAGCTATAGGATCATATGCTCTTGCTGTGCCGCTAATGAGGAGATATGGGCGAAGGAAAGCGATGATAGTAGGAATCTTTATAGGGGTTACAGGTGTAATAATTCAACTGATCGAGTTATTTGGAACCTTGCTGCTTGGACGATTTATCTATGGACTCTCAGCAGGTTTGCATTTAATTTCCACAACAAGATATATTGAGGAGACTCTCCCATAATAAAATCTAAGTATCTTCTTACCGATCATATTTTGCTCAACCTCTTTCGCAAAATTTATCATTCTAATCCTGGCAAGTGGCATGCCTGATTCCGATGACGATGAGGGTAATTTAAATACTGGCTACTGGAGATTTATTTTAGCTTATCCTATTTTTCTGTACTTTATTCAGCTGATAACTCTTCAATTCACTATAAGGCATGATTCAATTAAGTATCTCATAATAACTGGTCAGCAAAATATTTACCTTTTTATCTATAGTTAAATAATGCTTTGAAAGCTATCAGGAAAGTTTATAGTAAAAGAGATGACGCATAAGAGATTTATGATTAACTAAATAGAACAGTATGCTTTTAAACTTTAAAGATAAGTTATAAAAAATCTGTGACTCATAAAGCGTATCGGATTGGCACAGTTATATTGGTGGCTTTTGCAGCTCTGCATGAATTAAATGGCTTCTCTGCTGTGAATTAGCTATGTAGAAATTAGTTCTTCATCATGCAGAAGAATTAATACACAAAACTAAGCTTTGAAGAAAGTGAATGGCTGATTTCTTCACTTTCCTTAGTGGCTAGCATAGCTTCGATATTTATCACTTACAAATTTGATAGAAGAATTGTACTTGTAGCAGGCTATTCTCTTATAAGCATTCTTTTGTTTATCATAGCAATAAATGGTACATTAAAAATTAAATTACTCAAGATTATGAATTGAGTTTAGGAGATGCAACTGAGGAAAACACTCTCACCTATGTGATGATAATTCTTTATATGATGGTGTACTAGCTTTTCAATGGATCGATTATTTGGCTTTACTTGGCTGAGACTTGCTCTGATACTTTGCTTGGACTTTGCACATTTATCATTTTCCTATGCCTGATTTTAGTTACTTTTGTATCTCCAGCTATGGTGAGAGGAATGGGATCAGCAGTATTCTTTATTTATTGCGCTATTAGTGTGGGAGCAACTTATTTTTGCTACAGATTTATCAAAGAGACAAATGGATTAACAGACTTAGAAAAGAAACAACTATATACTCAAAAAATGTACATAAAAGATAGAAATAGTGTGAGTACTAATTTTGCTTGATTGCAGAACTTTCATACAATAAAAATCATTTTATTTTAGCCAATACACTCAATTTTAATAGAATTGTTTATGGACTTATAAAAAAAAAAATTTAAGAAAATCAAAGATAGATTATTTAGCTATATCAAAAGATCTTATTTTTATTTTTTAAATCTTTTTAAATTGAATTATTGATTCTATTCATCAACAAACTGGGAGGATATTTGTACACAAACGTGGATAAGAAATGGCCATTTTATATTATCCTGATAAGTTACTCATTAACTATAATCGCTGTTATAATGTTGAGACTTTTCAATAAGCTCAAAGTATGAATAATCAATTAATTACCATCTATCAAATTATGAGTTTAAATTTCTCTCATCACTCTTCAATTATAAAATATGGTAGTGTAGTATTTACCATAATTACCGCTTTTCAATGGAGGATTAATTAATAGATCTCAAGCTTCAACATAAAAATAATAAGCATATCTCACACTTCACCACTCCCAACCATAGACTAGATAACACAACCACTATAGAAGATGAATCAAATTAATATGACCAATCTGAAACTCATACATAAACCTTAGAGTCTTGAAGTCTCTTATAGTATCTATTTTTAATTACAAATGTCTAGTGAAGAGCATATTATAAGTTTAATCTTATCTGTGAATAGGCTTTTTCTTTTATTCAAGATTGAGTTAAATAACTATAATTTACTCTTCTAAAATGCCAAACAATGACGATTTAAGTGGAGGAAGCAATTAGTTAAACTTAGAACTACAACTGGAGTGTAGGCAATTCTTATTCATGAAAATAAAAAATGACATATCAAACTTCAACATCATCACAGTCTTTCTAATATAATTTGCAGCCATGCTTATCATAACCTTTATGAGCTCATTTCTCTCTTACTTGATTTCAAGTCCCTCTTATTACAACGTCCCAGAGAAATAAATTGGAAATGTGTTGGGCTAATTGAGCTTTTATTCTGAAATAGCTGTGATTGGCTTTGAGTTTTTCATTGGGTTAATAATGGATGTGTTTGGACGAAAATTACCCATCATAATAGGCTTAGTAGTGAGTGGGATCTCAATTATAGTACTTCCCTATGGAGATACAGTTTTCCCTTTTGCGTGCTGTTTTAAGTAAATTTACTTTTTGATGAAATATTGTAGAGTACTAGTAGCGATTGGAGTTTTGCCAGCTATGATTTCACCGCTCTTGCCTGACTATATTTAGAAAGATTCACAAGGATTAGCAAATTCCTACGTAAGATTACCTGTTTTCATCCCCCTCATAAATGCTTTCTATAGTCTAGCGTAGTTGTTACATTTGCAAGCATTATTTCTACTTCACTTGTCATAAAGCTGCAGCAAGTCATGGATCTGCAGTACTGCTTTATTTTGATAGGGTCACTCGTGCTCATAATTTGTGGTCCGCTCTTATTTGGGATCAAAGACGTTAAGATCATTAAAAGCAGGAACCAATAAAATTAAAGTCCTTAAAAGTCAGACTTTGCACAGACTTTAAAAACTAAACAGAGCTCATTCAAAGTGGCTTTGCGTTAGCTGATTGATACATTCAAGAATGATAGTGACTTTATAATTGCAGTCCTATGTAATTTATCATCTAAAATGGCATCTACTGCTTTCTTCTAGTTTGGAATAATATAAACAAATAATTTAAACATAATTAAGAGAAATAAATATCACTTATATTAATGAAGAAATTAGATTTTATACCATTTTTCATTTGTCTCAAAGTTTACCTGAAATATTAACTAGTACATAACTCAAATGATGATTGGGATTAAGACTCAGCAGATGATGCTGTGAGTTGGATGCTTTTGATTAGTAATCTGTTAGTAATCCCAAGTTCTTTGGCACTAGGATGGGGTGGAGATAAAGTAAGCTATGGAAGCTGATGCTTTTGACTTGCTTGATGCTTATTGGATTTGAACTAGTAATGATTATTCCTTAGAGATCAGAATGGGCATGGTTTATAGGCACCATGGCTATTACTTTGCAAATAGATACTTATTTAGTTGTAAGTTATATATCACCTAATATCAGGCAAAAAATAAGTAATACTAGCTTATATATAATAAAAACAAAGAGAGGTCATAGAGTTAAAAATATGGGGCCCTATCCCCCACCGCACTGCGGTTCCGGACCGCACGTGCGGTACCACACCGCACATAAGCCCGGGCCGCACATATTTTAAAAAATTTTGGGTGTTGATTATTTGCCCGCCATTTTTCAAATGCCTTCAAACTTAAGCACCTTAAATATTCGGGCCCAAAAATTAAAATAAAAAAATACACTATGATGGAAAGCATATATCTTAGACTTGTGACGCGGTCCCAAATTTGGGCTTGGTATATTTGGAAGATAGGTGCAATATTTAAAAACCAGTGCCAATTTGAATTTATCACTTAAAGATGTTAAATTTATAAACCCTAAGGGAAAGATTATTGTGGGGTTTATATGCAAAAAACTCGAATATTTGCTATTTAAACTTATCTTCAATTTTTTATCTTATATAATTGGGGAGTTATCAAAGTCTTTAACATTTTTTGTAAAGCAATATTTTATTAGAAATTTAAAATTTTAAGTACGCATCCGACCTACACACCGGTTCCCTTCCTTAAAGGGCTCTCAGATTTCGTACTTCATTGGCTAGAAAGTGAGTGCTTAAAGAACAAATTTAAGGGAAAGCATAAGCCCGGGGGAAAATTTGGGGTGCAGCAGCTCTTTTGAGAGTTAATAAAAGGTGAGTAGTCTCCCGTTACCCTCCTGACCCTTATGGGCAGGATGGACATAACTATGACAACACTCAGTCATGCAGCGGAAAGAGTCAGGCTTCGGATCGACGCTATTTTTTTATTTTTAAAATTTTGGTTTTTTTGAAGATGCGCATAAGTTTGAGGGGGCTTCAGCGCAAGTGTGAGGTAGGGAGGTCCAATTTTTAGTTCCCTTTCGGCGGGTAGCAAAGAGCAAAGGCCTTGGCTGTTGGTTTTTGATTTCTTTATATATTTAATTCCCTTTTTTTTTTTTGGGACAAAAGAATCATAAGAATAAAATCAAAAATTAAAAACCTGAGGGTAAAACAATAGTTATTATTTTGGTCATATTCATCAATCTTTTTAAATCTTTTATTAATAAGGAGTATATTATCACGCCCTAGCTTTTGAATTTACAATAAAATACTGTAGTATCCAATCCCTCACAATATGTTTTTTTATCAGTTTGCTCAAAAATTTATTGATTGATTTTTTTAGTATCAAAAATAATGAAGAACTAATCTCTTAATTATAGAAATCAAACTAAATAAAGTTACTTAATGCTTAGTAAACAAAACTTCCAGAGGAATAATAGACGTTAGGATTTAAGAGATTTAAATTTTTATTAAACTATAAACAATTCTGCATTTTTTTTAAAAGGCTCTATTTTTCAATCTTTTTTTTTTTCTCCTTTTTTTTGTTATTTTCCTGCAAAAAATTCAAATCAAGTCTTCCTCAAATCAATCTCCAAATGGAAGGCCTACTTAATAATGGGTCAAACGAATAACACAAGCAAGGTTTTTTTGGGATGTATATCTGCAAGGGGCTTATGATTTGCTAGGCTTTTTTTGAATAAGTTTTTAAAAATTATACTCACAAATATCAGTTATTTTTTTGGGAAATAGGTAAGCTGAGTGAATTTATGCTCTATGATGTTCTTTTTAATTCTCGAAAATATTTTACATTACCTTCAAGACTAATAAAATATTAATTTATGGTATTTTTTACTTATTTAAAAAAAGGTATAAATTTGAATTTAAAAAAAAGAGAATAAATAAATTTAAAATTTTAAAAGGAAAAAAATCGAAAATGTTTAAGTATTTCCAATTGAATAATTTTTTTCGATTGGCTAAAATTTAAGAACTTTTTATCCTTTTATTTTTTTGGGAGAGTGTTCAATACAGATTATAAATACACAATTGCTGCAAAAGGCGAATCGTTTCTGGGAGTTTGAGTTAATCAGATTCTCTGCTAATGGTGGTATTTAGTGACAAAAAAAATCTTTTTAATTTTTTGATACTATCGAAAAACTACAAATCAGGGATTGAATTTTTGATTTCAAATCCACAAAAGGGACCTCTTCATTTATTTTTTTAATCAATCCTGATTTTAAATTTTAAATTTTCCAACCATATTTAAATGTAAAAAGCTTAATTTAAAGGCTTTAAATATCAGATTGAGTAGAGTTATGCGATATTAAAGGGTTTTTAGCATATATATAATTTTTTTTATTAAAAAGGAACAAGTTAATTTCATAAATATTTTTTATAAGAAGATTAACACCACAATTTTTATTCAATTCTCCTTACAAATTGACTTTTCTTTTTAAGAAATTTTTGAATTTAAACGGGTTTAATGAGAACCCGAAAGGACTGGGAAATTTAAAACCTCTCCCAGTGAAAACAAAAAATGACTAGTAGCTGGACTCCAAGGCCGTGGATACAGTGGGGACTAAAAAATAAGCCCCTTCTAGGGAACCTCTTAGCTCCAAATTGAATAGATAACCATAAGCATAAGAGCCTTTAAGGTTGAGTGTTAGTATTAAAGGCGAAAAAAGACCTAGACCTCCTAGTATATATCCTAAAACTCTTAGATGCCAGTTAACATCGGAATAATACAAGTGGTCGAGCTCATAATACTATCAAAGAGACAATAAAATCGCATTAAAAAAAACATACCGTCGCACATATTTAAACATTATTATTACACCTAGTGGTAAGTAGTTACTATCTTTTGGATTTTTTTAATTGTTCTTCTCATACTCCTTCTTAACTTACAAAAACCGGTTTATCCTTCAATAAAGTACATTTCACTATTCTAAGCCGAATTACTATAATATATAGCCTCCTTAGGATTAAACCAAAAATATAGAATATTGAATAAATGCTATGATCTCCTCTCACCAAGCCTAATTTGGTACCGCGTCACAAGTCTAAGATATATGCTTTCCATCATAGTGTATTTTGCTTATTATTAATTTTTGGGCCAGAATATTTAAGGCTGCTTAAGCTTTGAAGCGCATTTGAAACATGGCGGTGCAAGCTAATGCAACACCACAAAATTTTTAAAGTATGTGCGGTCCCGGGCTTATGTGCGGTGCTGGTACCGCACGTGCGGTCCGGAACCGCACGTGCGGTGGGGGACTCAGGGCCCAAAATATCTAAAGCTTTATATTCAAGGTCTATATTTTAGAGTGGTACTTATCACATATTTTTAAATACCAATCTTCATTTATAATCTGAGTTTATTATGTTTTAGAGCATCACGATGGTCAGCAAAATAGTCAAACCGGAATCGCGAGCTACTCTATTCGGTGCTTTTAGTTTGGTAGGATCAACCGGTATACTATTCATCCAAAAAATTAATACAGATATTTAAGGGTTGAATAATCCATTTTAGTAATCAACTAGTTAAAATTTTATGAAATATCTTAATTTGAACAAACAAAAAGCTTATTCTCGCCCAAAAGTAGTGAGAAAAATTACCCACCATGAGTCGTAACTCCGAAAATATTCCATTCATTGATAATGAGAGAATTGGAAATTCCAAATCTAAATAAACCTCAACTCTAAAGCCGCCAGAAGACTAGTATCTTAAAAATTAAGACAATTTCTAAACATCTAACACAATTATACAGGAATCATATCTTCTAGATGAACAAAATCTAATAATAATTGTATAAACGAGAGAAAAATTTATTTTCTTGAGAAAGAAAAGCGCCATCTCCAATTTTAATGTGGCCACCGTTTTCATAATCCAATTTGCTTCTTTTCTAATACTAAATTTCATGAACGCTTTTCTCTCCTATATAATCTCGAGTTCTGAATACTACAACGTTCCCTCAGATCAATAGGGTGAAGTTTTAGGATCATTGACTTTCTACTCTGAACTTAATTATTCAATGTATGATTGAATTTATTATTTAAACTTGCCGCAATTTTCTTTGGGTTTATGATAGGAGTCGTGATGGACATCTTTGGCAGAAAAATCCCAATAATTATTGGACTCGCAATAAGTGGAGTTTCAATTATTGCAATACCTTTTGGCTCAACAGTCTATCCCTATATCTGCATTTTCAGGTAAATTTAAAAGCTCCCTCATTCTAAACTGTAGAGTATTGGAATCGGTGGAGTAATTCCTGCTTAAATTTCTCCGCTGCTGCCTGACTATATTGAGAGGGAATCTTAAGGCCTTGCAAACTCATTATGTATTACCTATTCTTATCTTTAAATACACTCTTCTAGATCAATATTGTTTACACTGCAGCAAGCCTAATTTCAACTTCCTTAGTTATCAAATTTCAGAGAGTAATGGATCTAGAGTATTGCTTCATTCTAGTAGGAGGATTGGTGCTCCTTACAGTTCCAATCCTTGTATTCGGCTTGAAGGACTTTAAAGTTGGAAGAGATCAATTGATTGCATCTCTAACCGAATACTCAGGCAGTTAGATATAAGTTGCTCCAAAAAGCAAAACTAAGGAGAGATTACTCAAGCTCAAACTCTGATTAAATTTTATTTAACTAGCCCTGCTATAGCTTAAACATACCTTTGACTCATGACTTAGATTTTATAGTAGCAGTAGTATGTAACTTCTCGTCTAAGATGGCTTCGACTGCTCTGTTTTAGTTTGGCATAATTTACATGAAGTATAAACTTGAGAATGAGGCCCTAGCTAAGTTTGGACCAAGGATGAGGCTGATGATGCAGTGAGTTGGCTTTTGTTCCCCTAGCAACATCTTGATCGTGCCTACATCTATAGTTATCGGGTGGAGCAGTGATAAGTTAAAATCTTGGATGTTGGTTTTTGTGATAAGTTTCTTGGTTGTGGGATTCCTGTTGATGATTTTGGTAGTTGAAAACTCTGAATGGGCCTGGTTTATTGGATACACAGGCGCTGTTACTTTTCACATTGAAGCCTTATCTCATGGTATCATACTCTTTCTTATCTCTTAATGTTTTAGAGCATCTACTTTTAATATTTTTGACAGCTTGGTGAATTTTAAATTAAGATAGTGAAATTTCTGTAATTTAAAAAAGGTCATAAATAAGAACTGCCGACATCTTCAAAAGGTGTTGAATTTAACTTGCAATAATTTTTTTTTAAATGTATTAATCTGAAATATAAGAGGAGGAGCATGAACTTTAAAAGAAATTTCTTCAGACAACTTAATGAATGATGCCGAGATAGAAAAGCCCTTGAAATAATAAATTGAACCCAAAACTCCCAAAGCTAGTAGCACCTCACTATTGAAAAGAGTTGAGGACTTTTCACAATGCCTATAATCTAAAAGAATAAAGAAGGATATGAAAAATCTGTTTTTTAGTCATTTCCAGTCCAGAATAGAGTATTTATGTTCATGAAAATAAAAGCAGAAATTTCCAACTATAACATAATCGCAGCTTACATGGTGATCTTCTCTTGTTACCTCATTATAAACTTTCATCACAGCCTTTCTTTATCTTACATAGTAGGCGAGTCCAGAATACTATAACATCCCTGGCGATAACTAGGCGAAGTGATGGGATCGATAACATTTTATACCGAGATAGCGATGGTGAGTGGAAGCTTTTTTTCTTGGTGTGATTATGGACTTAGTGGGTCGAAGATTTCCTATTTTAATAGGATTGGGAATATCCTCCATCCTAAATATAGCAATTCCTTATGGCGATAGCGTTTTTCCTTATGTGGTTTCACTCAAGTAAGATTAAGAAATTTAATCCAATTTACAGGGCAATTATGGGATTGGGAGTATTACCATCTTTAGCCTCTCCTCTGTTAGTTGATTATATCGAGAGAGAATCTTTAGGAATTGCCAGTTCTTATGTAAGATATTTATAGACCTATAAAGATTTTAGTAAAATGTGTTAATAGCAATTGGGGCTATTATTTCAACAACATTGGTCCTGAGACTTCAGTATGTCATGGACCTAAAATATTGCTTTCTATTGATTGGTGGGCTAGTGCTTGTGCTATTGCCTTTTCTTGCTTTTGGTATAAAGGACCCTACTCTCAATAAGGCAAAAAACCATGCAAAGCACAGTAATCAATCATGATTTACGTAATTATGCTAGTCATTCAAGCTTAAAAATTAATTTTATTAATAAAAGCTTGCAATGAGCTAATTGAAAGATTTTATAACTAGCAACATGGACTTCTTTGTAGCTATGCTTCTAAACTTTTCGAGTAAAATGGCATACTCAGTTTTCATGATGTTTGGGGTGATCTACTTAAGATTCCAGCTTACTAAAATCGCATCTCCTCCTTGGACAACTTCGGATGCTGATGAGGCTCTTAGCTGGGTGTTCTTAATTAGCAATTTGACTATGATACCCTCACTTGTGGCTCTTGGTTGGGCTGCTGATAGAATAAAAAACTGGATACTATTGCACAAATTATAGAAAACTATTGAGTTCTTAATGGTAAGGAATTCAATTTTTTATGCTATGTAATTGTAAATGTCACCTTGGATATGAAAATTAATGGTAGAGGACAAGAGGAGTATTTTAATTATCATAAAGCAATTAAAATCCTTTTATAGTTATTTTTACTTCTCTAGGTCTAATTGGATTCGTTCTTTTGATAATATTGATAGAGGACTCAGAGTACCTTTGGTTAACTGGCTTTGCTCTTGGACTTGTATTAAAAATTTTAAATTTGTATTACAAGTTGGGACAATTTTAGTGGTAAATTTTTTACCTCTGTTAAAGATTTTTCATAGAGCTCTTCTATTGTGGGTAAAATAGTCGAGGAAGAGTCAAGGGCCACTCTGTTGGGCTTTTACTAACTTCTGTCATCGTTTGCAACTCTATTCATCATCGAAATATAATCAGGTTATAAAAATTGAAAGTGAAAAATGTGTGTTAGATATTTGTGTTGAAATCTATGGAGGATGATATTCTCTTATAAACTAATATAACTCATAAATAATCGTCAGGATTGGCTATGCTGACTAAGTCTCTCGATTTCTAACTAGTGCGATCATTTTATATAAACATAAAATTTAATTAAGATTAATTTACCACTCCTCATCTAGCTCTTGCATTACAAACCCCGATAATATGATAAGAAAGTGAGAATAAATTGTTTGTAATTAATTTCTATATCAACAGTTATAATAATGTTAGTCAAAGTGAAATTAATAAAAAATAATTACACATCCTATCTCAGTTTTATTTTTACTCTAAGTCATGCTATAAGATTGCGTGACAGCTCTGTTTTAGTTTGGCATAATTTATATGAATTATATACTTGAGAATGAGGCTTATTATGCTGTGAGTTGCATTTTTTTCACCAGTAACATCTTGATAGTCCGTACTTCTATTGTTATATGATGGAGCAGTGATAATTTAAATCTTGGAAGTTAGTTTTTATGATTAGCTTCAACGTCCTTGGATTCTTTTTGATGATTTTGGTAATTTATCTTATAGAGCATCAATATATCTTTTATCTCTATGAGTCAAATTAAAATTTGGAGAAGGCTATTCTAAAATTATAAGTGACTTAAGTAACTGCCAACTTTATCCAGAAAATGTTGTAATTGGCTTTATAATATTTTCTTGAAAATGAATTAATCTGATATTAAAGAGGAGGAGAACCATAAGATCCTATAAGAAATATCTACATCAAATTTGCTGAAGGACGTCGAGGAGGAATAAAACTAGAGAGAGCAGGAAAAACCCAAGCACTATCAAAGCCATCTATACCTATCTTTGGAACAGAGTTGAGGATTTTTCACACTGCCTGTTATCGAAAAATAAGAAGAAGGAGAAGAGAGTTAGTCTGCTTATCAATCTATATCCGGGCAGCATAGAATATTTATGCTAATGAAAGTAAAAATGGGAATTTCTAACTTTAACGTTATCACAGCTTTTATGGTTATCTTTAGCAGCTAACTCATCATAAACTTCATCACAGCCTTTCTATCTTACATAGTGACGAGTCCAGAATACTATAATGTTCCCGCAGATGAGCTTGGAGATGTGATGGGGACAATTACATTTTATACAGAGATAGGGTTGGTGAGTGGAAGCTTTTTTCTTGGAGTTATAATGGATTTGGTGGGACGAAGATTTCCTATTTTAATAGGATTGGGAGTAGCTTCCATTCTAAATATAGCCATTCCTTATGGCCATAGCGTGTTTCCTTTTGTGGCCTCAATGAAGTAAGTTTGAAAATTTAATTAATATTTTAGGGTAATGATAGGATTGGGAATTCTGCCATCTTTAGCTTCTCCCCTGCTTGTGGACTATATTTAAAAGGACTCGTTAGGAATAGCCAGTTCTTATGTAAGATATCATCTATAGGCTTATAATAATTTTTAGCAAAATGTGGTGATAGCGATTGGGTCTATCATATCCACGACCTTGGTTCTAAGGCTTCAGTATGTCATGGACCTCAAGTACTGCTTTCTTTTAATCGGTGGACTTGTCCTAGTGTTAATGCCATTCCTAGCTTTTGGAATTAAGGATCACACACACTCTAAGACAAAGAAAACTGCTAAGCAAGCCAACTAAACATGAATGGCGAGATTCTGTTAATCTTTCAAGCTTAAAAATATGTTCTGATATATTTGTTTTAACTTGCTATGACCTAGTTATTATATGCTATAACTCACAACATGGATTTCTTAGTAGCTATGCTTTTAAACATTTCCAGTAAAATGGCTTTCTCAGTTTTCATGATGTTTGGAGTAATCTACTTAAGATTCCAACTCACAGAAGTCGCAAGCCCCTCTTGGACAACTTCAGATACTGATGAAGCATTAAGCTGGGTGTTCCTAATCAGCAATTTGGCTATGATTCCTGCTCTTATGGCTCTAGGATGGACTGCTGATAGAATCAAAAGCTGGATCCTATTGCTAAAATATCTTTATTTTTGAACTTTAAGAAAATTTCTAAATCCTTCTATAGTTATCTTTACTTCAGTTGGTCTGATTGGATTCGTGCTCTTGATAATTTTGATAGAGGACCAGGAGTACTTCTGGCTAACTGGTTTCACTTTAGGACTGGTGTTATAAAATATAAATAATTTGCATTCCAAGTTGGAACGACACTAATCGTAATAACAATTCACTACTGTTTAATTTTGAATAGAGTTCTTCAATAGTTAGTAAAATAGTGCAGAAAGAATCAAGGGCCACTATTTTGGGCTTCTACCAACTGATATCTATTTTGCCCACTCTATTCATCATAAAAATAAGCAGTGAATAAAGTAAAGCAATTTAGAAATGTGTGTTTAGATATTTGTGTTCAAATCTATGAGGATGTTATCCTCTTATAAACTAATATAGCTCATTAATCATCGTCAGGACTGGCCCTGCTCACTGAGTCTCGAGATCTCTCGCTAGTGCGGTCCTGTTGGTTGCATTTAAGCATATAAATTTAATTAAGGTTGCTCCTCTCTTCATCTAACTCCTGTATTCTTCTCTGCAGTGCATTCTAAGGGAGTCTGTTCTTAGATTTGTTCACTGAGGTATTGAGCTTGCCTCTTGCACCTGTCCTTGCTCTTGAGTCATAGGTTCCTGAAACTGCTCCTGCCACTGCCTATCTGTCAAGCTTTAAGTTCAAGTAAGTGAAGAGGATCTCCACAATCTGGGCTGTCATTTAGAAAATAATAATTGAATTTTATTATTTAATTTCTGAGACTTTGTAGTCCCGATCAAATCCCAAAAGATCATTACCGTTACCCTTGAAGGTTAAGGATCCATCACGCGCTGGTCTTTTTTCTATCACTACGCTGTTATTGAGAGAACCAAGTTTGTTAGCCCTGCTCCTCGATTCCTTAAGGCCGTTGATTCCAATCTAACTTGTAACTCCGCTTGCTGGTTCGCTTTCAGAATTCAACTCCAGAAGTCTCTTCTAAGACAAGCACGATACTTTGATAAGAGCTTCAAGGAAGTCAGTGTAGTTCAATTTAGAACCCTCTACGTCTGATAGGTATCTCTCAGTAGGTAGTTGTTAGGACTATTGCAGTTCCTCCTTGTGAGCCTTCTCCTAATCCTTTTTACCTCGCAAGATTTGCTTGTAGATAAATATGTACTCCTAGCTAGATAGTATAGCTGGTGTGATTCCCTTTTGGTTTCCAAACTTAAAATGCTTAAATTCTTAATAATTTACACTTGATGTAAGCATTGTATGACAGCTTTTGTTTCTCCCTTGGGTTCTCTTGCTGGCAAGCTAATTCAAACATACTCAGGAGAGACTTATCATAGGCGATGAACAGGGCTTGGATCTCCACTGAAGATAGGAAACTCTAGAACTCCTCCCTAAACTTCTCCTTCTTTTCAGCGGCAATAGTCTTTTACTCAGCATGCTGAGCGAGTATCTTGTCTCTCTTGGCTGCTTCCTTCCTTTTCCTCTCTTTCTCCTCCTGCTGGTTCCGCTCCTCCTTCACCTTCATCTTCTCAGCCTTCTTCTGCTTCTCCTCCTTCAGCTTCATGTACTCCTTCTCCAGTCTAGGCTGGATACTGTTAATCTTAGGTTTCGCTTTCTTGGCATCTTTCTGCTCTTGCTCAAGCCTAGCTTTGGCTTCCTCAACCTTTTTATCTTGCTGACTCTTCTAGTCTCCCAGTCTCTGGAGGAACTTATTGATGTCGAAGTCCTTCTTGAGCTTCTCCTTGTCATTCTCCCTTCTCTGCAAGCGCTCCTGTTCCTTCTACTCCTTCTGCTTCCTCATTTGAGCTGCGATCTCTTTCTGCTCCTACTCCTTCCTGAGTTTAGGGTTGTTTTGCAGCTCCTCTTGGTGTCGACGGTCCTTCTCCTCACGCATCTTTTCAAGCTGCTCTCTTAGCATTCGTTTCCTCTGCTCTAGCTTCTACTTGTCGAACTCCTTCTAATTCTCCTCATCTTGCTGTTTCCTCCATTTCTCTTCAATCACTCTATTAACTATCTGCTTCTTCTTACTGTAAGTGATAGCCAGGTGGAGGCAACTCTTCTAACTCGTTTTCAACTGCGAAAAGCAGATCCTCCATCACGTAGGCTGTTTCTAGAGTGATTGCTCTGATGTCAGAGGGTGCTTTTGCAACTTCAAGTTTTAAAGCGACTGATAGGGGAGCTTTTAAAGCTGCTGTTGATAGTCCATGATCTGAAGGTCTTGGGGACTAGAAGAGCGGCTTAATTCGTTTCTGCTTCAAGTTATTGAGGAGGATCTTTTCCTGAAAGACTGAGGATGCATGGCTTCCAAGAGCAGAAGTTCCAGTGGAACTCTGCTGTCTACGGAGAGCGGTTACATCTATTGAATTGCTGAGCTTAGGATTCTATCTCGATCTTTGGTTGAGACCTGGACTGAATCAATAAATAAACATACATATATTCATAA
This sequence comes from Tetmemena sp. SeJ-2015, assembly GCA_027382625.1. Classification (NCBI taxonomy): domain Eukaryota; phylum Ciliophora; class Spirotrichea; order Sporadotrichida; family Oxytrichidae; genus Tetmemena; species Tetmemena sp. SeJ-2015. The sequence continues at coordinate 27,646 of JAJKFJ010022070.1, read as the reverse complement.
GAGCATCCATTTTACTTCCTAATTGGGTGGTTGGTTGGGTTAGAGTGTATCTCATGAATGATCTTGTCCTTGGCTGCTTGCTTGAGATTGGGTCTAACTTTAACTACCTCTTTGATTTCTGCCATAGGCTCTAAGATATGGAAACCCAGCATCTTTTCGAATAGTCCATCCAGCACCTCAACTACCACTCTCTAGCTTTCATTGATATCAAAGTATTCTGGAATGACATAGGTATTCACCACCTCTTTCTCTGAAATCTTCTGGAAACCATCTGGCAGTGGGTAGTTAGGATCCTACTACAGTCTTTTGTTCAGCTCTGCCACTAACTTATTATCGCCTGCAGTGAATTAACTAGGGTCGTCAAATAGCTTGGCGTTATTGCTTCCAGTCTTTTAAGCCACGCGCTTGAAATGCTCGAACAACTTTTGGAGGTACTCAGCTGGACTCATCTACGCTTAGAAGCTATACACATGCACTGATATAATTGGAAAGTTTAATTTTTCCTTTATGATAGCTGGAGAAGATACTCGACAAAACCTTCGAACTCAAGGACGCTCAAGGAGGCCTAGCCTTTATCTCTCTTCTTAAGTATTTCTTAGTTGATGAGTCTGACCATGTTTATGGAGTCCTCTTTGGAGCACTGTACATTCGTTATTTGGTATTCTCTCTGCAGCTTAAGCAACTCAGCTACGGTGATGAGTTGGTTCTTCTGAGAGAGAGCGTCGAAGGTTTCCTTGACGTTGGTGACTGGACCTGAAGTGTTTGCGTAACGGTTGAATAAGTTCTTGAAGATTCGCATGTTCTTCTACACAAAGAATCTCACAGCCATCTATAAATTATAGATAAGAAAGTTCTACTATCATCTGGTCTTTAGACTCCTCCATTCGCAAGTCGTAGAGTTTGAACTGCTTCAGTTTCTTTAGCACTTATTATAAATTAATATTTTTAAAAAAAATTAAATGAATGCTTTAAAACTTACTTGCTTTATTCCTTCTGTCTTTGCTGGAGAGTGGGAGGAACGATGAGCCTCTGCTCGTCAAAACTCCTGGTGTCTTCAATAGCTATCTCACTCAGGTCCAGGTCCTTGGCCTTCACTATCTTCACATGCTTGATTGAGTTAATTCCCTTCTCTCTGACTTCTTCATCTTACCCCTCCACTAGCTTAGGCTCGAGTGAGAAGTTTCTCTTGACTTATTTCGGAAGCACTCCATGCTCATAGATCTTGCGCTAGTCAACCTGTCTCTTAGCGATCCCCTTGAGTTTGTCATCTCTCGCTCGCTTGAGTTCATCATGCAGAGCCTTGGCCTCGTTCTTGTTGGTGAGGTTGTTCTTCACCTTCTCTATGTCTTTGAGCACCCTCTCCAAGTGCATAGCTGCCTTGAGTCCCTTCCTCTTAGGACTTCTCGATGAGGCTTCATCAGTGGTGAGGTTAGCAAGTATAAGCTAATTCTGGATAGGCATGGCTACAGTATCCAGAGTGGAATTATCCAGAGTAGCCAATTGATTGTCCAGCTACTCAGTGTTGGTGCTGCTGTCTTGCTCGTTCTCAATAAAGTACTAAAGCATCTTAGGTATGTCCTCTCCATACAGTCCTAGTAGATATTTGAGGGAGGCTGACTTAACCCTCAGAGTCTTATCGATTCTGGAGTAAGCAGCCAGCAACTGGTTGCGCATATTCTACTTAATCATTTCGTTTCCGAACAGTAGGATCTGCTTCAACAAGTTCACAATCAGTCTTTCCTTAGTTTGTCTTGCCAAAGACTACGCCTCTATCTCCTAATTCAAGTCAACTGCCTAATTATATTAATTATAGTTGCCTTCTATTTATCCTCTTCAATGAGTCTGTTCTGAACAAACTTATTAGCCTTGTTCTTGGAGAGAGTCTCCTCAAGTTTCTTCTACTGTATTTCTCTCTGTTTCTTCTTCTGGCCTGAGAGTTTGTTCTTGAGTTTCTCTGAGTCCTCCAGTATGTTGATCTGCTGTTTGGTGATCTGCGAGAATTGACTGTGCAGCAAAGGTTCTCTGCTGAACTTATGAATCACTTCTAGGATGATAGCGATTGAAGTATTGGCGAAGAAGATGTTGCTGCCTGCTATGTTCACTAACAGATCTACCACCTGCATGGAAGTTTGCAAGTTCACTCTCTTGTGGTGGATTACCACTCCAAAGAATTCAAAGTCGTAGATGTTAAACTGTACGAGGGGTTTGGGTTTTGAGTAAGGGCTATCTACAGCATTCAAATAAAATGATAAGTCTAAATAATGCATATTGATACCTGATTGAGAAATTTCAATCTGCTTAATCAGTGGTTCACAGAGGATGGCCACAGGTACAGTTTAGATATATTAGAAGAGTGAAATGAAGTGGCGCATCAAATGCTCCCTGATTTCTGAATCCTAATGGAACTCAATCAACAGGAAAGTCAGTGACTTGTAGATAATAGGTGCAAACTAGTTTCTGTTACTTGCAAATACACTCACAAATAAAAATATGAATAATTTAAAATAATTTTCTATTGATTGAGTAGCTTGAACAAGAGTTCGAAGCTCTGCACTCGAATGATTTTAATTCTATCTCTGCACCTCTTTTCAAGACACTTAGGATTGCTTGAGCAGTGTCGATCTGAGTCCCCATCACAGTACCTGCGTTCATGAGAGAGCTCTCTTCGAATCTATCTGACAATAGTTCCCAAACATCTGCCAGGAAAGTTATTGCAGAAATCCTCTCACTCAATATCTGATTCCCTCCTTAGTTATAAAGTGGATAATTGTTTGCCATCTAAAGCCCCTCGTATTCTGCCATCCTGAGTGCGAAGTTTAGCCACTCGTTGAAAATCGCTCCTCCTACAAGTGAATTATGAGGAGTCGCGTTTGCTTGCGCCTCATAGCCGGATATCCCTCCACCAGGAGAGTTATTAAGGATGTTATCTCTGAAAAGAACAGTCTGATAGTGGCCAATCATGAGCTCGTGGCAGAACTGCAAGTATGGAAGCTTCTCGTTGTTGAACTCATTTCTCAAATGATGGTTGAATAGCTCAAAATAAGTAAGTATAAGCTAAATATCTCAGTGAGATTTGACTTTCCAAAATGTATTAGCAGAGGGAAAATGCTTTCTAAGAGACCTCCTTCCTAGATGAATCTGTTGTAACAAAAGATAATTGACTTCAGACCAGACTCGGTGTTCGGGAAGTTTAATAAATGCAAACCGTTAACTAAAATTTTCACCCTTCTAAGGAGTACTCCCTGGTTCAATGATGCTTGCGTGCATATCTGGCACTCTCACGTCATTAAGATTAGCAGGAAGATTTTAGTTCAAACTATTTGAATTTATGAGCCAATCCCAAGCTAAGCCTGTAAGCTGACCCCCAATGCTATTTACCTCCTGGCCAATTTTTGATAGTAGTCTGCAGCAGTTGATAGCAAGCTCTGAGTTTTGAGAGTAAAGTCCGCACTTTAAGATGTTCAAAGTAAAAATATGTGAATAGTTTAAGGTTAAAGTAAGTTTCATGGCATTAGCTTCTTTCTCATTATCAATAAGTTGCAGAAGAAGCTGAGTGTTCTGATAAATATCTAGGTATAAATCGCAAATAAATTATAATCCGGGTACCACTGTTGAATTTTGGTGAAGTCATTTCCTTTCATGCCTTTGACTGCTATGTGAATTAAGAATTTGTGGTTATTAGATAGCAGACCTGCAGCTTACTTTGGCTTAATCTGTAAACTCTTTGAAAGAGAAAGCAGGACAAACTCCAGAGTCGTTTCTGCAAATGCCAAGTCCTTCTACTCGTTTATATCGTTCAATGATGTGATGCTGTTTGAAATCCCTAGCATTTTTTGATTTCTTCTTGGAGGAGAGGATGTCATAGAGTGTTTGGAAAGCAAGTCGGCGGAATATCTTAAAATAGTAATAAGATTAAGAATTGATAACAGTGATGTCGAGCTTTCCCTTGCGGTGCCTGTTACTAGATAGTGGCTCCAGTTGTATCATGCTTGATTTCTTATTAGCGGTGTGATCAATTGACACATTAGTGGATATTCACAATACAAATATTGCATTGTAATTTTAAAGAGAATTTAATTAAATTTGACCCTCTAAAAGAGCAGAAGTGTCGAGACCGTTGCCTAAAATTTCTGAGATGTTTCCATCCTGAAACCGTCCAGACTGGAGCCCACCGTTATCAAAATCAAACAATTTCCCTAGAATCTCATTCACATGCTGCGTTCTTCCCTCAATGATTTTAGCCTTCTTTTCTCCGTCTACCTTGATTCCAAATTTCTAAGAAAGTAATTATTTTTAGCCAGAGGGATACTTGTTAGGATGAGTTTAGAAAAAAGCAGATCATATGTAGGTAACAAATTTGATAGATGTATATTTATTGCACTATTAATTCTTACCTTTAATTCCTTGCAGACCAATGACCAATTTTACTATTTAACTATGCTCGTTATTTAGTCTTTCATGTTTGCGATGCCAGGATCCAATGTGAAAGGCTTCTTGGAAATTTTTATCTAAACGGATAAAGTCAGTCAGCTTTAAATTCACATAGTGTTATAAATAATGCCTTTTTAAAAATATACCCAATCTTCATCAAATTCATTTAACTTACAATTGACTTTTTAAGAAGGAGCATGATTTTGCCAACGTAGTAACCATTTTCAAATTTTTAGCTGTGCTCTCGGTGTAGTCTGACTTTATTCCTCTCCATGTCCACTTTGTTGCGCTGGTCATCGTCAAAAAGCCCTCGGTCCACCATCCAAAAGTAGACATCAATATCGATCTCCATTTTAATATATTTATTCCAGATTAAAATTATTAATATCAACCTTTCTCTATCATCAAACCTCCTCACTTACATTCACGAATACTATAATTAAGAGCCCTTTTGAAATTAAGTTTTTACATAATTGTGTAACCACCAATACAATTTCATCATATCAAGATGAAATATTTGAGAACGATAAAAGTTAATTCAAAACTTTTAGTATAGGGAGTAGAGCGAAAGCAGAATCATGAAGCAAATGGTTTTGAGACCGTTGGAAACAAAGCCAAGAGGAATGAGTTTGGCTTTTTACTCAGAGTCCTGAATTAAGTACCTCCTGAGGAATTTGAATGGGATTACTCTCCCTATCGATGCTATAATTTCACTTATTTGCTCAGTTTCCTTTTGAGGTCCATTTTAAATAGAGCCATAACCACTTTTAATGAGAAGAAATATTTTTTTTATTTTTACTATCAGGAATTGGCTATGTGTAAGAAGTGATCTAGTTGGTTTCAAGGACGCCTAAAGCTTTGTAATAAATAGAGAAGGGTACAACTGTAATGAATTAGAAATGCAAGAACATGCTCAAATAGTTCGTCATGTTAACCAGACTTTGCAGATCTATTCTCATGCTAATTATTAGAGAGAGGACCGAGAGTGCTACTATGAAGTATTGATTCCCTGTTAGAGCATAAGTTTCTTTAATAGAACTCTTAGTTGAAGAAAAAGTTGCCACTATTATCAACATCAATATTTCATAATTAAAATTAAATTTAAGAATCAATTTTCAAATTCAGGGATAGAAATCATATTCTAAAAATTAATATCTTTCAAGATTACATATTGGGAATGCGAAAATTGGCATTCAAAATTAGGAATTATAAATTTGGATGAAATAATCAACATTATTTATTTCTTCTTTTTATCTTATCCTTGTAATTAGATTATAAATTAACAATATCAAAAGCTAGCAAGCTGGAGAAACCAAACTTAGCATGAATTAATCTTTTTCAAGCTGGGAGTAGCCAACTCTGAATAAAATGTATATTCCAAAGAGTGCTTTCAGTGCTAAACTGATTGAGTTGTAGTAATCCGATGCCTTGGCTCTCATCTATGTTGAAAGCTTTGGCTTCTGCTACTGCAATCGTAATTATTTAATAACAGGCATAGCAAGTGAAAAGCTCCATAACCCAAAAGTATCGTCAATATCATAAGATAGCAATTTTATTCCCTCACTACCTAGTGGTTATTTTATGGAGAATAATGCAACTGCGTAGCCAACTAAAAATTTTGAATATATTTATTTTTCCAACTGCAATAAGACCAAGCAAGATATAAAACTTGCGCTAGATGCTAAGTTAATCGAACAAAGGCTTGTAGTTTATTATCAAAATAGTGGACAGAATTACAAAAGCAGTTATGCCTTGTGAGTTAGCCAAAGACCTCAGAATCATAAATGAGAACTTCAGCATATATGCAGATAGAAGGATGAATTAAGAAAATACTAAGAAGGTGAGCAGAGATTTAAAGTATCTTCTTTAGAGAAAGCTATCTTTGAAATAGAAGTCTATCAGTATGATGTAAGCATTTGAGTTTTTAACATTGTTTAGAATTTGTTTTTGCTATATCATTGAGGATTGATAAATTCGTGATGACTCTAAAAGAGCTCTTGTAGCTATAGTGGAAAAAATTTGGAACTCAACCATAAAGAAGAGCGCTATTCCTAGCCCCTGTTTTGCAAATACATATGGTAGCAAAAAGAAGCTGATGTCTAAGCTACTATAAATGGTTTTTATTGTCTTCTGAATTAACATTAAGCGCTAGTTTTCTTTATCATCATTTTTATTTTTCTCCTTTTCAATGCTGGAACTATTTTAGAGAATGAATTTTGAGTCTAACGAGAGTATATAACTCTCTTCATCTTAGCTTTTATTATCGATTATAATTTGGTCTTTGTCTTGTTTATAAGAAGGGCTTATTGGAAATAAAAGATGATCCTTATTTTAAATGCTCTCCATTATTGTATTTATTGGGGAATATTAACTTACTAAATTATTTTATAACTTGTTTTTTATTTCTTTATAATTGATATTTATTTCTAATATCGCTTTAAAGTTCTGACATTTAGAATGAATTCCAAATATGAAGATCTAATTCACATAGAAAATTTGAAATAAACATTAAATTAAAATAATAAGTTGGCAAAGAAATAAACATAGAAAATAAAACGATTTATTTTCCACCCCTTTATTAAAGTAATTATTAGATTAGATTTTGAAAACAATAAATTAAGATTTGTTCGAAAAGATATAAATAAATCAGAATTAGATGGAGAGATTAAGTCAACCAACTAAGATAATAAAATATATTTTTAAGGTTGCATACGAGCAAGATCAAATCTATATCCTATTCTAAACACTCAAGAGTTCATTGGCCACTACCATGATCCTATCTTACCTTTCTCACTACTAAAAGTCAGTAGCTCTCATTAAGCAGCTAAACAAAGCAGGTCTCTATTTCTTTGAGAAGAATGAACAACAGTTGGAGTATTTTTGCATATAAAAAACCATTAAGAGCCATCTCTACTCAATTATTTAAGTTTCACTTTGTTTTGGAATATTTTAAGTCAATGTCTTTGTTGTCTTTAAATGAATTTTCAAATCCCATTACTGACTTTATTGTAGATGAGCTCAAGATTTCTTAGATTGAGGACCCTTAACATTTCTAGGATTTTGTTTTATAAAGCAAAGGATTTGTGAGTGTTGAGATAATCTCACAAAAGCTAGAAGAATCTTTCAAGAGTCATACAAATGAAATGCGTGAAATCATAATTATTACTTTGGAGATGCTCTTCAAGAAATTTAAATAAAATTTTATAATCATTATTATAATAAGATAAATCCGACTTATTTTTAATTTTAGCTATTTATTAGGGAAGAATTTTTGATAAAAATGAGCAGAAGCATCTTATATACTCCATTTACTATCTTATTTAGACTACTCAGTTTTAAAGATGTTTTATAATGAAAGAAAATCTCAAAGTATAATAATTAAATTAATGAACCTAAGCAAATTAAAATATAGATTATACGAAGCATATCCTATGATAATAACAATAAATAAGAATTTTCCAAGTAAAAATTGTTTATTATACCACTTCTTAAAATAGTCATAGCTTTAATCAACAAATAATAATTGCTTTGAATAAAGAAATGTAAAAGTCTTAAAATATTGGAAATTAGTTCTTCAGATTGTTAAGCTACTCCATTATTATCTTTTTTAAAAGCTCTCTAAGTAAAATAAAGTATTGAGGGAGCATAGTTTTCCTAACTTAGAGTGATTGAAGCTTGTATTTGGAAATTTTGAGGGTTCAAAATATTTAAAAGGCATCCAGCATTTGGATAATCTAAAACACCTTAATCTCTAATTTAAAAAGGACATGGCTCCTGGCACTCGCAGATATAATGAATGCCTTTCTGAAATGCTCAAAATGATTTGGACTCATCCAAAACTTGAGAGTCTAAAGATAAATCTTCTCACTTTTGAAACTTTGAGAATAGTCTGCTCCAAACCGATCAACATAAAATCATTTTTAACTTTACTCAATTAGGATTTACAGCTTCACTATTGTCATATCAATTGAAAAAGTCTTTTAAAGAATTTATACTCCTAAGAATTCCTTTTGAGAGAATCAATTCAGACACTTTATAGAAGATTAAAATTATTGATAATTATTTATTTAAAATATTTAAAATTCAATTTTTTTTTCAATATAATAATAGGAAATTAAAGGGAATTAACCTAAATAATTTATTAAATGATATTGCTGTGAGCATATCAGCACACAAAAAAAGCTGAATAGTTATTAAATATCGGGACATGTTACATTTGAGCTAGAACATGCTTGCAGAAAAATTTCCAAAACCCTAAGACTAAAAAAAAATTTAGTTGCAGAGAATCTGAGAGTCCTTCCTAATATATTTATGTTGCCTAGAGATATCTTCCTAGTAAAGGATTTTAGTGGTAATCTCCCTGATCTCAGGTAGTATGCTTCTTGCCTCATCCCTGTAAAATTGGAATTTTATACCCAAAAAACAAGTTATCCAAACTATCTCGGCCTCAAACCTTTAGAAAAATAAAAAAAATTTTGAAATGGAAAAAAAATTTAAAAAAACTTTAAATATTTTTAAATATTGAGAAAAATTAAAAAGTTTTTTTTTTGGTTTGAGTTTTAGAAAAATTAATTTTTCCCCATCGGAAATTTATAGAGGACTTGAGTTTTCTGCAAGCCCTCGAGTTCAATAAGACTCTTTAAGAAAGTATAAGATAGAATTTCAAACTTTTAAAATGAGTAAAAACTACTTTCCAAACCAAATTGAGCCACTCTAGCCATGGCAAGGGTACAACAAAACTTTGGAGCATCTAGATATATGCTTCAAAGGAAACATTCCCTAGCAAAAGATTTCAGCAGATTGCCAACTTTAAATTCCTGATTATTCTAGCAAACTATCTCAAAACTTTGTAGCTGCTTTGAGCATGTTCAGAGGCTTAAGAATTCTGAAAATAAGCTATATGAGCTTTAATGAGCAAGAATTCCATTCTCTGATAAGTTCAATTTCATAGTGCAAGGACCTCTATCATATAAGCTTAAAGAACATCAGCCTCCCCAAAAGAAAACTGATTGACGCTTTGTTATAGAAATTAGAGAAAGGCAGGTAGATTATTAGAGTTTTGGAATTTGATGATATGCAAATTATGGACAAAACATTTTACAAGGACTATTATTCCATACATTAGAAAAAATAAGACCCTTGTCGAATTAAGTATAAGAAAATGCTAAATCTTATAAATAGAGGTGCTTGAGGAACTTTTTGAAGCTATCTCTCATCATCCTAAATTAAGAAAGTTGAATTTGGATGAAAAATATTTCTTACCATGTTCTTAAAATTATTTAGTCAAAAATTTATTGGATGATAGTGAGATGATCCAGAATTCCCTAGCGAGAAAATGATGCAATATTTCTTGAAAATATTAAAAATGAATAAAACTAACTTAACTCATCTTTCACTCAAGCCGAAGAAGAATTTCGAATATAAGAACTTGTGTTTGGATACTTTAGTCTAGTTCATAAACTCACTGCCAAATATATTATAGTTATAATTTTGAAAAATTATTCAAAGAATCTTTTTTAATATAGAGAGTGAATGATTTAATTTTTCTAACTTAATGAATTAACTAAATTCAAAGGTGAAGGACTTATATATTTGGGAGCTAAGAAATGAGATTTTCCATCTTATTCATTAATTGTTGCTTTGAAAATCTTTTAGTTGTGATTTTGAGAGTGAAAACTTTTAGTTTCTAGATTGTTTCTGGCAAGCTGTCTAGTATCTCTATTTGTTATATCTCCTCATCTTTTAAATCTTCATAGATGACTTTGCCCAAATCAAACCTTACTTGTAAATTAAAAATTTGGAATAATGTTTTAGGCTAGGATGAATTTTGATCGCCTACAAAAGCCTTTTACACTGCTCGTATTTCATGTCTATTTTAAACATACTCAAGTTAGTTATCAATCTATTGCTTTCTAAAATACTCTCAATTCTATCAAAGATTGTGTTGTCTTAGTAAAAACAACCTGAGAAGTCAAGAATTCTCAGATATTTAGGCTTATTATCTCTAAACGAATCAAACAACGCCTTTTTATATGAAGCAAAATAAATTAATAAATATAATTGAAGGAGAAAATTTACTATTGAAGATTTCAAAACTCCTCAATCTTGGCTAGGTGGTTATCTAATCAAAGAGACTTTAATATTTGCTTGGATGATCGTTTTGCTATTATTGCCCATGCTTATCGTCAAAGTTTATTCCAGAGATATTAACTTTTGTAAGGTTATCAAAAATGCCAAGAATAAAAACATTTTTGGTAGAAGGGAGCAAAAATATTCTCTATCAATGATTGGCTTAAATTTTCCAGATTGCACTTTAAACATGAGTGCTTATAGGGTGTGATTAAATTAATAAGATGATTAGTCTTCGGCTCGAATAAAAAGTCCTCTTCCTTCAGGAAAATATCTGAATCTACTACATCGTCAAATGTGAAATTCATAAGGAAATATATTTTAAGATTCTAGATAGTCTTATTTTGATAGAAGGCTCTAAAGAAAGCTAAGTCTGCCGTTCTGATGCCAACAACAATCAAGTTTTGAATAAGAGTATAATTTAATTTTGAACGGAAGTGTTGTTCTCGATGAAAGTTTAAAGCATGAAGGAGCTTGAGCAAGGATAAGCAATGTATAAGTTTTAATCCTTGTAGACTTTTACAGACAATTCAGTAAGCTTTCTAAAATCTGTCCATCAACATCGGGTAGTGACAAAGACACTAGTTTGGAAAGGATTCGTCAAAGTTTATATATTAAATCTTGATGCTTTGATTCAAACTCAGAGCTTTTTTGCTCTTCCACATTATTTTTAATTTAAGTTTTATTGACGAGATCCTGTAGTGATGAGTTAATACACAGTGACTCTAAGCTTATGATGGATGAAAGCGCTTGCAATCTTAAATTTGGCATTCCAATAGTCAGGTTCTTCAAATTAAAATATATTTTGAATAAATTAGAGAGATGTCCGAATGCCAAAGCGATAAAATAAATTGATACGCTCTTGCTCTATGTTTCTTGTTTAAGAATGAGACAAATAGAGGACCATTCTTTCTAGCTACTTTAACAACAAACAAAAAGTAATAACCTAGGGAAGAGTTCTTGTTCTAAGAATGGGAATTCTATCTTTTCAAGGTCGAGGCTCAATTATTTCAAGGAGTGCAGTTAAAAGAAATAAATCAAAGTTAACTTGCAAACACCAAAAACTCGAGTGAATTAAGGCTTAACTTTTCTTCAAATTCTACTTTGTTATTATCTAATTGTATTCTCTTAAAAATTACAGAGAGAAAATTATTTCCATAATAGTGAAAGAGACTGGGAGAAATGGCTGAGTTATTGATAAACTTTGTAGATTTTTGCAATATTACTGTAGCGAAGATAGATCATCTTATATTGAAAGTATCCTACTATATTATTTTAATCAATAAGCGATATGTCGCAATCAAATGTCAACCCTTTAAATTGAACATTTTCAGAGGCCTTGAAGGGCCGAATATTTTGATCAGTATTTTCAAGAGGTGTATGTTTGACAATTATATTCTCTGACTTCATAATTATAGATTCTAATATCTTTCTTTGCGTAAAACTTATAGTTAATTAAATGAGAAAAATTATCTTTATAGCAAATTTATCATCAAGATTTGAACTATCTGTAAAGTACTCGAAGAATATTCTATCTAATGAAGTATCAATAAAGCCCTTTGATTTATCTGTGTAATCCTTAAGTCTTTAGAAGTTGAGGTTTAGCGGGCTAATCATGAAATGTTTAATTCTTTTACTCTCTAAAGCTTATTAATTTTTAAACTAAATTTTTCAAAAGCTCGGCTATAAAGGTTTGCCTAATAAAAAACATATAATCAGAAAAAAGGATTCTTCTAAAAGTTGGCTCTTCCTCATTGCAAAATAATCCACAAATTATTAAAATTAAGAGTTTATTGCAGACTTAAAACATTATAAATTTTAAAGACAGCAAGCAATTGCTGTTCGTTTCTTTCTAAGAATATTTTACCGCGCTTACTGAGGCTTATGATTACATCAGTGGCTTCGTGGTAAGGAAAAGCATAAGAGAATAAATATTTTGAATATCTCAGCCATCAAATGCGCTCCAGCCAAGTTCCTCAATACATTTGAGTCTTTTTATTCTTAAAATCTCAAGCTATCTTTACTTTTATCTTATTATTGTTAAAAGGACTCAACCATATTTACAGATATTTTAATTATAACAATTTATTATTCTATACACAACTAAACTTTTTATACAACTCTAGGTTAAATTATTTAAATCATAAATTCAAATATAAGACTTATCAAAAGAGATAATATAGCGATAAATTAACAAATTATTTACATTTGGGTTAGATTTTATGATAATTAAATCATATTTTCGTTTCATATTAACCAATACCTTTTATTGGTATTTTAACTTATTAAGCATACGATTAATTAACAGATTAAATTCATTAGAAGATGGATGATCTATAAATTATTTTATCTAAACAATTTATCTTTTTAAAGTTAAAGTAAACATAAATTGAAGATAAAATTATTTTGAAATAGATACTTATTTCTGAAATGACCAAAGCATAGATAAGGTTATTTATGGTCAGTCGATCTCTAAAATTCTGTAATGCTTGAGAGTCCTCTTTAGTGATGGAATATTAAAAATAAAATTCTTTCTTCTTCTATTATAATCTTTTCATCCACTTTCAACAAAAATTAAATCAAGTTAAAGTTGAGACTCAAGCATAACCTAAGCACTTGCATATATTTTAGATTCAGACTCAAATCAAACACCTTCTCAATTATTTTTAGGTTATGATCAGATTTATCCTTATGACTATCTATGAATCCACTGCGCTTGCTAATTTAATTATAAATTGAGTTAACAGATAAATGACGCAAACACTTTTCTGATGAAGCTTTTAAAATATCAAATAGGTCGTAAATGGTCAAGCTTGGAATATTTACCACTAGTTTTTCTAATTTCTAGTAAGTTAAAAATTCAACTTCATATTGAGTTGATATCACATGCATCGGTACTTAAGAAAAATAGCAGGCCATTTGAACTTATTAGGCTGGATTTTTCATTATAAATTATTCATTTGACTTATCATTAGACTCACTATTATCATCTGAATCTACTTATTCATCCTAATCTTCTTCTAAAGTTTCATCTTTCTCCATAAACTCCCTCTAATAAAATAACTAATTCGTGTCTTCATTCCAATTAGACTAAAATAATAAAACCTTGTTTGAACTTATGATTTTAAGGCTCTTTATACTCTTTGAAAAGATTCTTAACTGGTTGCCATCTCCAAAAATAGCAGGCAGAATATACTCGTGAATTTTAACATTCTTTAGGGTAAGAGATTCCAGTCCTGTAAACATAGGCAATATCAGATCCATTTCATCTAAAAATTATTAGTATCTCCTAAAAAAATTCTTTTTAAGGTTTCCAAAATGTTAAATAATAAAAATAAAATGTTTTTTAATTTTTCAAATTTTAAATTTTTTTTTTTTAAAAAGAAAAATTTTTAATTTTATATTTTGAAATAATTAATGCTCGTATGTTCTGAAAAATCTGCGAAATAACTCAAATCAGTAGCAGTTTCTTCTACTAGAATTATCTTGTTAATAGATTTAGTTTCTCGAATTAGGCTCTGAAGAGTTTATGGTTCATAATTTAAATTTGTCAAACATAAAGTGTGAAGTTGATTTTTAGCAAGGATTTTTGGCCTTGCATATTTAAACAAATTTTTCTTTATAAAATCATGCTTAAAATTGTATTTCCCTTTACTTTTATTTTAAATAGGGAAGAATAAAGATAGTTCCTTTTCTTTAAATAAAAAATAATTTTTGAAAATACGATAAATTCCCCCCTTTGATTTCTTGAAACAGTTTATTGCAAAACCTTTATCTTCTTAAAAAATAAATAAATTCTTTTGACTGAAGCGGTTGTTTTAAGTTTAGCTTGCGGCTATATATATGAGGTTCTTAGCCCTTGTATAATATTACATTTTTATTAGATGTTTATGTTTAGAGATCTCAAATTATCGTTCATTAACTCAATTTAAAATAATTACCAATAAATTTTTACTAATTTTGATCAGAAATTCATCAGTATTGAAAGTAATTTTAAGAGTCTTAAGCTAAGGGAATGCCACATTTTCCAAAAATTGTGGTTCCTCTTCTTCTACTACTAAATTACTAGCTTATAAATTCTGTTTAGTATAAAAAAAAATAATATCAGGCTTGACTTCAATTTCAAGCATCTCCAGTTTAGGGATAGAAACTGCAATGTCAAATATAGATAGGAATTATTCAATTGTTTTTTGAACAACTTTTGAAGCTTCAAACCTTTACAAAATTTAGATTTAAGTTTGCTAATTTTTTAGAAGAAAAATATCGAACAAGCATATTAATTAAAAAATAAAGATATTTATTTTTGATTGATCTGTTTTTAGACAATTTCAATTGATAGCATCTATTAGAAATCTTTGATCGAACGTTATGGCAGTAGTAAAAAAATATACCTAAATAGTCAAACTTAATAAATAAAACTAATTATAAAAAGAAGCTAATCATATTCATTTTTACTAGATTTATTAAAATTAAGAATTTAAATTGAAACTATAATCTCTTTAGATTTTTGAAATGAGAAATTTCTTGGCTTAATCTTTAAGCATTAAGCTTAGAAGTTGACTACGCCCTATATTCTTTTACTGCCAAATTCTAAATGTCTTATAAAATATACTAAATATATTTATTTGTCTAGTTTTTAGTTGTGAGCTAGTTTCAATAAATTGAAAAAATTCTGATTAGATGTTTAAAAGCTGTCATCGATAATAATTCCTTGCAGATTTGACCAAAAAATATTTAATAAAGCAAAGAATGAATGACAGATCATAATTTTATAAAGTAAATACCCTTTATTAAGTAATATTAAATTTAGTTTTTAAAAAATGTTGCTTAATTGAAAATTTTATATCCCCCCTTTTCCCATTTTAATACTAAAGAGTTACTTAGATAAAAAATTTTTATTATACAATAATTAATTTTTATTTATTATCTGAGGAGGGTTAATGTAATTGAAGTAATTAACAACAAAAAAGAAATATAATTTAGATCAATAAAAATGCGATAATATTTAACCTGACTCTGTCAAATTAAAATAAATCCTTTGCTATCCTAGAAGTATGACTATTTTCTCTATCGTTCTTCAGAAGTCTGGAATCATTTTGCCAAAGTATGGAGGTTAATTATCATATTTTTGACTCTAGTATCTTTGAATGGGTTATTTAATTGAATCTTTTCAACTAGTTGAACAAATTAAAATAATTTCTTCTTTTACTGCTTAACTATAACAGCATCAAATATGTTTTGAGTTCTTTCCAGAAATAAATGACTGCTTCGACTTATGTTTCTAAGCTTATATTTAGCTTCCTGTTGCTTATAGGCGAAAGAAAGTATTATTAGAATGATGTTGTCGCTTTTAAGTTAATTGGTGAAATGGATTATCCTCTTTTCCATTTTATTTACAAAAGATTTTTACTTTTAATTTTGCCAAAAAAATACTCTATCATTTTATTTAAACCTTAATTATATTTTTAATGTTATTTATTCGTGCTTATTAAGATTTTCTCGTATCATTTTCTTATAAATGTCATAAAATAATTAAATATGGATTTGACTTAATACTTAGATTCACTTGATAAAGAATTACCTAATATTTGTTCATAAATATGTAGAAAAATTATTAGAGTTATAAATAAAAATGAATTCAATGAAATAGGAGTATTTTATTTGAGCTAGAATTTAATTTCCTATAACTTCCAATAACTGTACTTGATACTTACTTACAATTACTACTTGTGTCAAAATGAATTTCAATTTTTAGTACTTTCTGGTTATATATGATTGATGGATTTGTTCTGACTCAAAGAGAGGCATCTTTATAAATTGTTTTTAAAATAATTAGATTTTAATAAGAAAAAGAGATATTCTTAATCATTCTTTAGCAAATTCATTGCGCATAAATTAGCTGATTTATAATCTCTTTTTTATTTTTTTTGTCTTTTAAATAATTATTATTTCCATTTAATGTTCAAACTATTTTATTAGAGTGCTTTACAGTCTAACTCTCTTTCTTCATAATAGGATTTTATTGAGGTCAAATTAATTTTCTACTTAGTTTTAAGATGCGTTTGGCTTATTCAAATAAAGGAGATCATTATAGTAATTACTTAGGAATAATATTTTTTATTAAATTATTTTTTATTTATGAACAATAAAAAAATATCTATTCTAAATATTAAACCATAGATCCCCTAAGAATTTTATTTTAGTAAAATAAAATTTTAATACATGTAAAAAATAGAAACAATTTAGTGAAGTTCAATATAAATATTAAAACCATGAGTGAATGCTAATATTTTTAGGCTTGAAGTATCTATGTATAATTAAATTTTGCACTCTGTTTTAAATCAATTGATTAAAATTCAAATTCATGTAATGTTTATTAAATTAATGTTAAAATGTTAGGATGTAAAAATTTAAAAATTAAAACTTTTACTGATGAATCTTATATTTTAACTTATTCAAAAGCTTATATTTAATGGAGTACAAAAATAAAATCAAAGTTAATACTATTATTTTATAATGAGACCAATTAAGTTTTAATTCTCTATTAACTCAAAATCTTTCTTTTTGAAATTCCACCTGAATTTCGCCTAAAATTTTTAAGCTGTTTACTATTGAGGTATTCTTAAGCACCTTTTTAAGAAATTATCTGCGAAATTTACTAAATTTATTTCTATTTTTACCTATTAAAAAGAACCAATTGAGTTTTTTTAAGCAAGTAATTTTATTTATAGATTTCATAGATTAAATTCAAAGAAACCAATCTCAAAAATAGATCAAAAGAAGTTCAAAACATTTGTAAAATAAAATTTTTCAAAAACCTTTATAACAAATCTTTTTGATTAAATTCTTAAAAATAAATTGATTTATTATTTTAATCATATATATATATATATATTATTTTATTTATATTATTTTAATCTAACTTTAATTATTATCCCACATCCCTATTTTAACGATAAGCTTATTAGTAATAATAATTCGATCTTTTAAAATTTTAAAATACACTTATTATTTAAAGTAAAAGTTTATAATACATTTAATTAAGATTTTCAGAGTAATTATTATTGCTTAACAATTTAAGAATGGAGAACAATATTGGTGCAGAATGAATAAATGGATATAAGGACAATAGAAAAAATAAGAATTCTCATTTTTAGCAACCTTTATTAGAAAATTAATGGAGTAGAGATAGCAGAGCAAATTTACATACATATATCAAAATAATTTGAAAATTAAACAGAGAGCTTTTGATAATGGCGGAAAGATGTGATATTCAGTTGGAATCTGAAGAAAATAATCATCATAAAAAAGATAATACTATACATCTTGAGGGTTATCTTCATTTTTATTTTATATTTGTAACTCCTTTATATAACTCACCAAATTTATAAATTATAATTTATACTATGAAAGGACCTCTGTCATTTATGTTTAAGCAACATAAATAGAAATTAGAGCAAACATATCTTTAAAAAGAGTATTGAATTTTGATAATGTACAATTTATGGTGAAAACATTTTAAAAAGCTATTATTTATTTAGTTAGAGTATATAATATTTAATGAGAATAAGTCTTTATCATGTAAATTCAGATAAAATTGAGAAAGTATTGAAACTAGTTCTCATAATTCTAATCTATAAAGTTCAATATTTATGAAAAAAATATTTATTATTTTTAATTAATAGCTTTTAATCAAAAATAAAGAATTAAAGAAATTATCAAACATTCAAATGAAATTATGCAGATTATTTGAAAATTTAAAAGCGAATAAATATAATTAAAGCATCTTAATTTTTTTGAAATTGATTTAATTTCTGTTATATTTTTAAAATTATGAGAATTTAAATAAAAAAGAGATTAAATTGATATTAAATTAAAAGGATTAAATAACTCAGTTAGTTTTAAATTTAAATTTAATAATTAACCTTCAATTAAATCATCAAATTCTAAAGGACTTTTTATCCTTGAACTTTTTGTGGGGGAGTGCCCCAGTAAGAGTTATAAAGCGAACAAGTTGTAATGAAAATAAAGATGAGGAAGAAGAAGAATGCGCGAGGCATATCTCGCTGCTGAGAGGTACTGTGAAGATGATTAAAGAAGAAACTCTTATTAATTTTTGATTCTCTATCGAACAAGCTGCAGATCAGGGGTGAATCTGCGATTTCAACTGACACCATTTTGCAACTCTCCATTTATTATTTTAACCAATCATCGATTTTAATTAAAATTCCATCTATATTATAAAAGTTTTAAAATTGACTTGCAACCAATTTTTCCTTTAATTATGATATCTAATTAAAAATATTTTATAAAATAGAGATTGATTTAAGTTTTTTTAACTTACAAGAATAAAATGAAATCAGAGTTGAATAAATTATATATTAGGGAGCTAAGAAATAATTTACTCCGCTTTATGAGTAAATAGTTGATTTGAGAGTCTTTTTTTTATGATTTAGAGTCTAAAAACTGTTAATTTTTAAATTGAATTTGGCAAGCTGTCAAGTATTTCTAATTGCTAACTCTCCTCAGTTTATATATCTTCATATATTACTTTCCCAATGATAAACTAAACTTGTAAATTTAAAATTTGAAATAATGTTTTATGCAGGGATGAATTTTGATCGCCTACAAAAGCCTTTTACACTCCTCATATTTCAAGTCTATTCTGAACATACTCAAGCTAGTTATCAATCTATTGCTTTCTAACAGATTATCCAGCCTATTAAATATGAAGTCTTAGAAAAAGGAACCTGATAAATCAAGAACTCTCAAAAACTTAGGCTTATTTTCTTCTAGAGAATCAAATAACGCCTTTTTATATGAAGCAAAATAAATTATTATTCTTTAAAATATAATAAATGAAGGAGAAAATTTACTGTTCAAAATTTAAAAACGCCTCAATCTTTGCTATGTGGTAATCTAATCAAAGAGAGCTTAATATTAGAATAATTTAATTAAATTACAAATCTACTTATTTAATTCCTTTTTTAACAGCTATTTATATAATTTAATGATTAAAATTTCAACTGAAGACATTTGGATTACAAGGCTTTTGCAATTTGGAAGACAAAGATTCATTTAGAGTATGTTTAATAATTATAGAGAAAATGAAAATCTTTTCATTTAAAATATAATATTATAAATTGCTAGTCATAATTTAAAGTCCACTAGCATTTGAATAACTTGCTCTTTCAAGAGTCTATTCCTTTTCTCTTTTTTATAATTTCCTCATTTATTTACTTTTTAAATTGCTAAAGCTGTTTTCCATTCAAAATTTTAATTGCTTTTATTTATAAAATGCTTCTAATTTTACTCATTTTTAAATTTTGACTACTTGAAATACTGGATGCCACTCTTAGAGTATTGCTTTTATTTAAATATAATAAGAAATTTCTCAAAAGGAACTTTTTATAAATCTGGATCATTGGCGAAGAGATTATTTCTTGATGACTCGCCTCAAAATGTAGCTTTATTTTATCTTATGAGAGCTTTTGACTTTCTGAAATATATTTTTAGGCAGTTTAAAATAATCTTTATCTTCTTGGCATGCGTCGTCTTGGATAAATAATTTTTGAAAATACATTAGGTTTTTAGATGTAGTATTTAATGGGCTTTTTAATTTTCTTAAGCTTCCTTGATTTCATCACTAAGATAATTAATTTAGAGGATCAAAGCTTCTAAAAGAATGACATAGAATCATACTTGTACTTCTTTAAATTTCCTTTATTCAATTCTGTGGTTTTTATCTTACTAAACTTAGTTACTTCAAATAAATATTACTATAGTCTAAAATTATTGTTTATGCCAAAATTTTACTTAAAATTTTTCCAAAATTATAGCCTTGAAGTGACCTGACTTCTATGATTTAAAAGTCTTAACAAAATTTGATTCTACTAAAGTTCTTTGTTATTATTATAATTTACAGTATAAATTTTATTTTATGGATGAGTATCTCAACTTTACTTTAGGGCCTTTATTTCCTTATACTTATTTAAATTTCTATTTCTATTTCCTAGAGAGAAAATAAATATATTCCTCTTGTCTCTCATTTGATTTAGACTCATATTTTCCAAAATAGACCTTTACTAAGACAGGACTTTAGAAATTTTACTAGTGAGTTATTTCAAATTTATTTTAAAGAAAACAATTTTACAAATTCTCAATTTTTTAATATTCACATCTCAAATTCTATTGAAAAAGAACCAGCTTCAAAATATTTTATGTTATAGCCGATTCAGAAGTATAACCAATTTAAAAATAATTATAAGTAACATTTTATGAATAAATTGTGAATTATTTGTTTCTATAATTTTTAAACAATCTCTAATGAATCTTACTCTTCCAAATTACAACAGCCTTTTAATTAAGAGATCTCCTATTGAAATTTTATTCTTCAAATTAAACCATTGGCTGTTTTAAATTGATTAATTTAGTAATTTTGTAATTTTAATTTAATTATCATTATAATTGCTTGTGAGATTATTTTGCTATTTTTGTCCTTATTTATCCTCAAATTTTATTCCATCGAGACTCACTTTTGCAAGGTTATCAAAAATGCCCAGAAAAAAAATAGCATATTTTTGTAGAAGGGAGCAAAAATAATCTAGATCAAAGATTGCTTTTACAGAGTTATTCTGCATCTTAAGCATGAGAGCTTACAGGGTATGATTAAAATTAATAAGGAAGATTAGTCTTCGTCTCAAATAATTCCTCCTCTTTCAAAAGAGGCTCATCAGAATTTATATCGATTGATAATGTGAAATTTATAAAAGAAATTTATTATTGAAAGGTTAGGTTTCAGTGAGAAATTATTTTTTAATTTTAAAGTATTTTAATTTAAGGAAGTAGATAAAAGTAAATTAATTTATTCATTTTCACCCAAGAAAAAATTAAATGGGTTTTAAAAAAATAGTCTCTTACAGCAACTTCAATTTAAGTCAAGAGCATAACTCTTGTTTAACAATAAAGATGTAAATTTAAATATATTTTGCTAATTGATAAGATAAAATAAGCTGAAAATTTTGTTTCATTCTAAAAATCAACGAATAAACTGAAGAAATTTGAAATAAAGACACTAAAATACCTAAAAAAATAAATTTATAAGTTGATTTATGACTAATAATTCTTAAAAATTTTATTTAAATTTATTACCCGTCAGACTAAACGGGGAAAATTTTTATTTTTAAAATATAGACTCAGCTATCTAATACTATTCTTCTTATATTTAAATTCAAGATAGTCTTGTTTTGAGAAAATCCTTTTAAAAAAGTAAAGTCTGTTGCTACAATACTCAAGTTTTCAACAAGAATATAAAATTTAATTAATTTAAAACAGATTGTTTTTTAGAATTTTTTCTTTAGGAACTGAAGGAGGGATATTTAAAGTCTAGAGTTTTAATCTTTGTTGATTTTTCCAGACAGCTGAGTAAGTTTTTTTTAATTAATCCCCCTTTAACTTTGTATAATGTCAAGGACACTAAATTGGGAAAGTCCTTATAAAGTTTAAATTAAAATCTATTTTTTTTAAAGTTTTTTAATTTTAACTTGATTTTGCGAAATTTTTTTTAATTTATGATTTCTATTATAGAAAGTTTCTGCATTGGGATTTCCCCTTTTTAGACCTTTGTTTCCTGGCAGTTGAGAAAAATGTTCATTTTGGACGATCTAGGGCTCATTGGATAGCGCTTGCAAAATTAGCTGGACTTTATCCTGTGCGATGACCCTCTATCTGCTCTCCTGATGGAGTTAACCTGACTTTAATGTGGCAGGTGCCAATTATTCATAAATGTAGCCTCCTAATTAAATTGCCCTCACAAATTGAGGATTCAGCCAAAGTGCACAGGATCATTGTTTCTCCCCTTGGAATGAGCATTCCATTGATATCCATATTGCTAGGGTTAATTAAAAATTTTTTCTCCCTCAAGCACCTTCACAGAAACAACATCATTCATAGAGATATTAAACCTTAAAATATTCTCAACTAAAAAACTTCAAAGTTAAAATAGTTCCTTATTTATATTTAAGAAGAAAAAAAACTAAAATTATATGAGCTATAATAAGAAACGAAAAGTTTTTTTAGACATGGAGTTCATAATAAACCACAAAACCCCAAAACCCCAATTACCCAAGTTGAGAGAGAGTGTGAAGTGATGAGAAATGTGCAGATTTAATTGCACGTGAAAAGGCTCAATAGAGTCGTTAAACCTGACCCCTCTATCCAAATCAGATCTGAAAAATGGCGAGCATCATTCAGATGAAACCATTGATCTCACTCTTATCTCTATTGTGTTCTCTCTGCTTTCTAGCTCTTCGTCTTCGCCAATAGCTGCTTATCTCCTCCTTGCTATCCTCAGATCACGCATTGGCTGAACTGACAGGATTCCTTCCTGATGAGAAGAAGTGAATGCATGCCGAGAGAGAAGGAGCATCCTTCCTTGTGAATTAGAGATAGCCATGTTTGACGAGCCTCCCCTTATATTATTAACTTATATAATTTAAATGTCTAAATCAAACGAGGAGACGAGAAAGCAGAGAAAGGTATAAGAGAGATGCGAGCTGGTCTTCATCTTAAGAGGTCGAAACTTTCAGATCAGTAGTTCTCGAGGATAGAGGAGGTGCATCGTCAAAGCAACTCCTTTGATAGCTTCTCTTTTCTCTTCCATCTCATCTCTCCTCACACTCCATGAGAGGCGCCGCTTTCTCAAGAGCATGAAGCGCACTCCTCCACTCGCAGAGGACTATGGCCAGTCTCCTCAGCTTATTTGCTCCTCAAGACAGCATGCGCAACACCTCTCTCACAAGTCTCCGGCTCTCACTTCGTTGACATGGCCTTGCGGATCTCGCCAGACTTGTAGAATGTCTCCCTCCTCACAACTCCGAGCCGCTATCAATCTCAGTGCTGTATGAAGTGATTCCTCGGCAGACATTCCTCCATCTTCGAGCACCTCCGGCTCGCCAAGCGCGTGATTGGGTAACACAATGGCGCGGCACTTCTCCTAGGCCCTCCTTCTAACGGCGGTTGGTTAGTCCGGCTAGCTTTTCTCCCTCATCTCCCCGGACTAGCTCCAGTGACCCGGGTAGTGGCGAGCCTGCCAATCACGGCTTTGAGAGGTCCTTGCCCATGAGATGAGCCCTCGAACAGATGCTCAGCGCAGCCTTGCTAAACCGTCTGTCCAAGCCAGAGAGCTGAAGGAGGAATCTCCTTTAGATGCACTCGATGCTCAGGTCATCCCAGTCGGTGAGATGATAAGCAGCAAGGCCAGCTCTTCCTCAACTCATCACAATTAGGCGAAGGCTTTGCTCTAGCCGCCATGAGTTGACACAACCCTTCCAGCTAAACTAAGAGACCTATGCTGTGGGATCCCAAGCTTGCGGCTGCCGAATCTCTTCTCCTTCAAGCGGGCTTCTAGCCACAAATGAGATGGTGAGGATCTCCTTGGCCTCTCCCACTCGACTCAGCCCGTCTCTGCTCCTGGTGCGCGATGAGTTCGATTAAGCTTTCCAAAGGGATTTCGGGAATAAGGGTGGCATATGTACGTGGCTCACGCCGAAGTTGCCACCCAACTTCGAGCCATCAGCGTTAGTTAAGCTGTTACTAATGCTCAAGGCCTCCCATGGCTCAATCGCTGCTCCTTGGCGCCATCCTTACTCAATGGTCCAGGCAGTTCGCGAAAGTATTAAGAGGCCTCCAGACTGGATGTGGAGAGGAGGGTAGCTGCGTATCTTCCTTGTGCACTGCCAGAGCCATCCCCTAGAGGGAGGGAGCTGCCTGGTCGCCAAATGCCCAGACAGGCTTTCACCTTGCCCAACATCCCCAAGTTGCCTAAGACTATAGCAGTTGAGAGCCATATCTAGGCCATCTATCACTTCTCACAAAATCACTCCTAATCAAGCAGGGTCGTTCAAAGCTTCACCTTGTCATGACGATTCTATTTCATCCCCCGCCCGACTCCAGTCATCGACATCCTCGCCATTGTCGAGTAAACCCGTCCATGTGGGAAGCTAAGCGCATGAATGTGGTGCGGGGCATATCAGTAGACTCCTTGGCCCAGTGGCATCAAACTCCCTGCTGGTCCCCTCCGGGGTTTTGGAATGAGAGGGTGTTAGGGCATTTGAACTTAGCCCATTCGACGGTAAATCAGAGTCGATGATACCACCCACTGAGACGCAGACCATGACTTGAGGGTTGGATCTCACCTGCTTGCTTCGGCGGGATGTATGGTGTCGCCCCGCTGGTGAGAGTGATATAGTGAGTTGCGACAGATCGGCATCCACTTCATCGTCTCCTTCTTTGAGGGATAGGAGCCTCTGAAATAAAATTTATAATCTACCGGCTAGTAAGTTTAATTAAGCGCTTAAAAATTAATAACGTCAGTCACTCCATCAAATCAATCTACTATTAGCCAGGCACCAGCAGTGAAGGCTTGCCCTCATCGTCGATCATGCCTCCCTCGTGGAGGCGGAGCGCAAGCTGCTTGTACCCGAGGAGATCGCCGACTTGGTCCTTTAGCTGGCCAATCTCATCCATGACGCGCTTGTTCTCCTGCATGTATAGGGTCTTTGGCTTCGAAGCAATAGATATCTCCTTGATCTCCTCGACCACAACGCTGGGCCACTCCTTTCTTTTGGCACTCTGCTTTATGAGAAATGCGGATCGCCCCTTCTAGACTACGCTGAAATTAGACCGCTAAGGCTCTTACCGCTAAAGGTGATCGAGTTCGAGAGAGCGCTGGCGAACTCTGGTTTCATCATTACCAATGAATTTTGGCTCCGATCCAGCATCTCACGCCTCACCTGCTTCGCTTTCAGTATCATTTGGTTTATTCAATCTGTGTCGAGGAGAGCAAGACGTCCGTGATCCGCTTCTTGTCGAGGTGGAGCCAATCGCGCTGGTCTGGCAGGTACTTTAGGAGTGACACCTGACTCTGTGCGTAGTCCAGGAAGTTATCGGCAGTTAGACCGTCAATCTGGGGCACAGCGGCGACGATTACTTGGCTGCGCTTCAAGTGCTATCACTGTTACGAAGCAAACTTTACCTCCTTCACTCCTGTGAGGATACTCCTAAAGAAGTAGATGTTGGAGCAGTTGATCTTCGGGAGGTAGGCGCCGCACTCTTGGGACAGGAAATCGTAGAGCTCCTTCTTGCTCCCTATCTTTTTTCTGACTTCGTTTACGTGAATTTGATTGAGTTGTCTATCCATTGTTGCGTGATTTACTGGTGGAGAGGCTCTTTTGAGGTCGCCTTGAATTATAACCTATAATATTATTTAATATTGGAAATCGTATAAATAAAAGTCTCTCCAATATGTAAGACCAGCGGGACTGGCTAGAATTCTCCTCAGAGGAGAAATAATCCCTAGCCAATTTAGGTCTACTCCACATCAGAGGCGGTATCTTTAGACCACCCTTGAGGGCTTTATTGGAGGAATGCGAGCAGGAGCACCATCGAATTAACCAACTCGAGAAGACCTTGCGGCCGAGGTTGAAGATAGCTCAGGCGATGAAGGGGACGGCGAGGTCTGCCTCACCTCGGGCCTCATCATAGTTGGCGACGGGTCTGGCCCTCCGAAACCCTTACAATCATTGATGCAGTCCACTCTCGGAAAGGAGACGGACCGGGCAAGAGCTCGCCTGCAATTAAAGGCCTTCCCGATGTAAATCCTCGACCCTCGGCGTCAGCTCGAGTGCTCTGAGGCAGGAAACGCTGAGCTTGGCCTCCTCAATTCATCGTAGATAGCAGAGTTGCGGGCATTATCGCAGCAACTGCGGCCACAACTATCCCTGCTTGATGGGCCAGGAAGGAGCGAATCGCCCATTATGCTGGGTGGGGAGAAGGAGGCCCTCACGGTCTGCATGCCCTCATTGCCATCTTGGATATCTAAGCGAGTAAGTTGAGGCCTCTATTTTTATCAGTGCTGAAGCCTGTCTTGTAGGTGCGTCGAGATCAAGTGAAGATCACGAGGATCAATCACCAGAGAGCGGAGCTGAGAGAGCGCATCAGGCATCTGCGAGAGAAGGAGCGCTGCTCGAAGACGTCGTTGATAATTCGGTTCGGCCTCAAGCGTGCCGCCCTTGAAATGCTACTCAGCAGCAAGGACTGCGCAGACCCACGGATCAGCGCCTCCGCTGCTAACGGGCTAAGAGGTAGTGAGGCCCTGCTTATGCGAGCTGTCACGAGGAGACTCTCGGAGAAGGAGCCGATAGTCTCTGCTCGAGTCCTGAGATAATAGCTGTAGGGTGTGCTTGGCCAGGGAGTCTCGATTCCCCGACTGCGGAGGATGCTGAAGCGCAGCCTAGGGTTATCATTCAAGAAGGTCTATACTCTGGACGTAAGGACAAACACTTCGGCGTGTCTACTTTAGCGGCAGCTCGCAGCATCTTATTTCATACGTGCTCTCAGCGAGCAGCGCCTCTTCATCAACATTGATGAGAGCTCTTTGAATAAGCAGTCATACTAGCGCAAGGGGCGGAGCGTCTCTGGAACATGCTGTTATAGCGACAGTCTCCAGCGTGTATATGGTTTAAGTTTGGTAGCTGCCTCGTTCAGCGATGGGCGCCTGGCTTACGCCATCCACTCTGACCGCAACAATTCGCTCACTATCAAGAATTTTATCCTCGAACTGGTAGCATACCTGGACCAGGAGGGCCTCGATTGGAGAGCCACCACAATAAAACTCCAAAAGCACATAATATGATAAGAAAATGAAAATAAGTTGTGTATAATTAATTAATTTCTTTATTAATACTTATAATCATGCTAAATTTAACCCTAAACAGGCAATCTAAAGTCTTCTAGGAAGGTGACTTTGACGTCTGTCTCATATTCTCTGAATTTTTTACCTTTAAGTGCTTCCTCTATCTCAGATAGCTGAGTGTTAGGTTTCATAGGTTGCTTGATTATTACTTTGTTTACTGACTTTTTCAAAGGTTCTGATACCTTGTCTATCTTACAATGTCTTGCTGCGAATTATATTGCATCATCTTCACTTTCACACTAGTAGTATTCCTCTGGTTTCATATCGCATTCAAGTATGATTGCAACTATAGACCAAATGTCCCACTGCACTGAACCGTTGAGCCAAGTCTGT